>JAQZBX010017808.1:0-35219 GCA_029593785.1 Cabassous unicinctus | reverse complement strand
GCCTGTTTATTGTAAATTATGATTTAACTACTAACCTAACTAGTTTAAAATTATTGCTACACAGTTAAGAAAAACAATAGTCTTGCAAATTTAACTGTACATATGATTTCGGTGTGATGCCATATCTTACAAATTACCCTGGTTAATTTAAGCCTATATAGAAAATGAATTTCTTTAGATCTTTGTAAGAATTTTAAAAGGTAAACTACAAGCAGGAAACTACTGCCTAAAAAGATAGTTCAGGATCTTGATGACTCTTTAGCTAAAAACATAAAGTTTAACCACAAGTCTAGCATATCTAATCTTAGACATCAGAGCAAGAACTACTATGCCATAAGTTACTGTTCCTAAAAAGTTAACATCCTGTCACCATGGAACTGAAAGCGCTTATCTCAAGTCTATATGACGTCTACAACCTTGCATAACTTCAAAGAGAATGCTTACGCTTGCCAAAAAATAGAATATAAATACTGTGCTTATCTTGCAATAAAGTCAGTCGCCAGTCGTCAGTCGCCAGTCGCCAGTCGCCAGTCGCCAGTCGTGAGTCGTCAATTCTCAATCTGGTATGCGACTCATCACTTTCGCCGACTCCCTTAACCACCTTCAGTCTTGCTCCCTCATGCCTCGGCTGGACCGCGGCACTCTGCCACCAGAATCCAGGGCCCCCATCTTGCGCAAGTTGGTTACGTAGTCATCCAATTCTTTGATGGACTTCACCTGCTCATTCAGGTAATGGGTCTCAATGAAGTCACACAAGTGGGGGTCATTTTTGTCAGTGGCCAGTTTGTGCAGTTCCAGTAGTGACTGATTCACCCTTTTTTCCAAGTGTAATGCACACTCCATTGCATTCAGCCCACTCTCCCAGTCATCTCGTTCTGGTTTCTTGATATCCTGAAGGAAGATTCGGCCGCCTTGTTGGTTCTGCAGCTTCATTAGTTTCTCAGCATGTTCCCTCTCCTCATGAGATTGGTGAAGAAAGTATTTGGCAAAGTTCTTCAAAGCCACATCATCGCGGTCAAAGTAGTAAGACATGGACAGGTAGACTAGGAGGCGTAGAGCTCCAGGTTGATCTGGTGGTTGATGGAGGCCTCTGAGTCCTGGTTGTAGTTCTGGCGCACCTGCGACAGGCATGTGGTCGTCCTGGCGGGCGGCTGGGGAGAGGCGGCGGCGGCTGCGCGACACTGGGAGGCCGGTGGGAGGCAGCTGGGAGTGGCTGGCTGACGGGGGCGAGCGCAGGGTTCCGTTCAAGCACCATTGAAGCAGGAAACCACGACGGCTCTCGGCGAAGACGTCTGGCCAATTTAATTTCAATAGTATAAAAAACTTGGTTCCTATATTGCTCTGTTCCTCCACCTCTTTTATGCTGATATCATCACGAATTATATCTTATACTTTTTGTGCACAACATAGATTTATAATTATTGCTTTATGCAGTTGTCTTTTATATCAGATAGAAAAAAAAATTAAAAACAAAAAATACATTTATGCTGTCTTTTTCATTTATCCATGTAGCTACCTTTACAGGTGCTCTTTATTTCTTCATGTGGATTTGAGTTACTATCTAGTATCTTTTCATTTCAGCCTGAAGAATTCCCTTTAGCTTTTCTTGTAGTTCAAGTCTGCTAGCAGCAAACTCTCTCAATTTTTATCTGGGAACATCTTAATTTCTCCTTCATTTTTAAAATAAGTTTTATTTTTAGAGCAGTTTTAGGTATACAGAGAAATTGAGCAGAAAGTACAGAGAGTGTCCCTTATTTTAATTAGCATTTTACATTAGGTGGTATATTTGTTACAATTGATGAACTGATATTAATGTATTTATTATAAACTAAAGTCCATAGTTTACTTTAGGGGTCATTCTTTGTGTTGTACAGTTCTATGGGTTTTGACAAATACGTAATGTCATGTATCTGCTATTACAGTATCACACAGAATAGTTTCACATTCCTAAAAGTGCCCTGTGCTCAATCTATTCATCCCTTTCTCCTTCCCCTCTGAATCCTTGGTAACCACTGATCTTTTTACTCTTTTTTTTAGTTTTTTTCTTTCTCCAGAATTGGAATCACACAGTAGGTAGCCTTTTTAGAGTGACTTCTTTCACTTAGCAATTTGTATTTAAAGTTCCTCCATGACTTTGTATGGCTTGATAGCTCACTTCTTCTCATCGCTGAATAATACTCCATTGTATGGATGTACCACAGTGGTTTTTTTTCCCCACTCACCTATTGGAGGACATCTTGAATAAAGCTACTGTAAACATCTGTGTGTGGGTTTTTGTGTAGAGATAGGTTTTCAACTCTTTGGGTAAACATCTAGGTGCATGATTGCTGGATAGTATGGTAACCCTATATTTAGCTTTGTAAAAAAACCACCAGACCATCTTCCAAAGTGGCTGGACCATTTTGCATTTCCATCAGCAATGCATGAGAGTTCCCATTGTTCCACATGCCAGAGCATTTGGTGTGATGGTGTTTTGAATTTTAGCCACTCTAATTGGTATATAGTGGTATCTCTTTTTTTTTTTAATTTGCAATTCCCTGATGGCATATGATGTTGAGCATCTTTCTATGGTTATATACTATCTGTATCTCTTCTTTGGTGAGGTGTCTCTTCTCCTTCTTTTTTTAAAGGAGGTACCGGGGATTGAACCCAGGGCCTTGTACATATGAAGCAGGCACTCAACCACTGAGCTACACCTGCTTCGCTGTTCTTCATTTTTTGAAAGATAATTTTGCTGGATATAGGATTCTTGGTTAATAGTTTTTCTTTTCTTGAATATGTCATCTTACTGTCTTCTGATCTTCATGGTTTCTGATGAGAAACCAACTGTTAATCTTACTGGGGATTCCTTGTACTTGATGAGTCACTTCTCTCTTGCTGCTTTCAAGAGTATCTTTGTTTTTGAGAGTATCACTTTGATGTATCAAGGTGTGGATTTTTTTGGAGTTTATCCTACTCAGAGTTTGTTGAACTTCATGAATGTGTAGAGTAATGTGTTTCATCAAATTTGGAAAGTTTGCAGAAGTTCTTTCTTTAAGAAATCTTTCTGGCCCTTTATGTTTCTCTGCTCCTTCTTGGACTCCCATTATGCAAATGTTGTACACTTATGATGTCTTGTAGGTCTCTGAGGCTCTGCTCATTTTTTTCCATCTTTTTCATTCTTTCTGTTCCTCAGACTGGATAATCTCAATTGACCTATTTTCAGGTTCACCGATTCTTCTTTCTTACTGTTCAAATATGCTGTTGAGCACCTCTAATGAAATTCTCATTTCAGTTTTTATGCTTTTCAATTCCAAAATTTCCATTTGGTTCCTTTTTATAATTTCTATCTCTTTATTGATAGCCTCTGTTTGGTGCCACATTGTTCTAATACTTTTTCTTTAGTTCTTTAAACATGGTTTCCTTTAGTCTTTGAACATATTTAAAATAACTGATCTAAAATCTTTGTCTTGTAAGGCTAATGTTTGGGTTTCCTCAGTGACAGTTTCTAATGATTGCTATTTTCCCTATGTATAAGTCATATTTTCTTGCTACTTAGTGTGCCTTGCAATTTTTCATTAAAAACTGGACATTTTAAATGCATAATGCAGTAACTCTGGAAAGCAGATTCTTCTCCCCAGTGTTTGTTGTTATTGCTGCTATACAAAAATATTCTCAATATAACACAGGCCCTGGATCAAATTACCTTCAAGCCTGACACTCATCTTTAGAAGAGTAGACAGTCAGACAGGGCTTCCTACATGTGGATGTAGAGCTTGTTTCAAAAAACCCAATATGGATTGAGCACCCACAGAGCATTCCAATACTGATGGCTGTTTGAGGTCCTCTCAAACATTGCAGGCAGCAGGAGCACTGTCTTCCAGCTCTCATGTCCCCAGCCTTCTGCTCTCTCTCCACAGTCAGTTAAGCATGCTGCTTTAGTTTGCTAAAAGCTGCTGAAAGCAATATACCAGAAATGGGTTGGTTTTTACGACGGGTGTTTATTAACTTAAAAGCTTACAGTTCTTAGGCCATGAAAATGTCCAAATCAAGGCTTCATCAGGCAATGCTTTTCTCCCTGAAACTGGCTGCTGGTGATCTTGGACTCCTGTCACATGGCAGGACACAATGGCAGTCTCTGCTGTCTCTCTCTTCTCCTCCAAGTCACCTTGCTTTCAGCTCCTGGTGTCCTCTAGCTTTCTCTCTGCTCCTGTGGCTTTCTCTCCTTAGTTCCATTGATTTCAGCTTCTTGTTCTCATGGCTTTCTTTCTCAGCCCCTGTGTGTTTCTCTCTGTGTCTCTCTCCACATTTATCCCATTTATAAAGCAGTACGGTAAGTGGATTTAGACCCACCCTGGATCTTGCCCTACTGAAGTAATCTAATCAAAAGGTCCCACCTACAAATGGTTTCCACCCACAGGAATGGATTACCTCTAAGGACATGATTTTCTAGGGTCCATCCAGTTAGCAAACTGTCACACATGCTAAACCTGCAGATATCACACTCAGTGGTCCTGATCAAGTCCTGCTAATGCAGCCCTAGCCCTGACCTGGACAACCTCCGCTGGAGATCTGGCTAGGTGTGTGGGGAGCAAATTTCCAGGCTCTTTATCTAAGAAGGTCAAGATGAGGCAAAATAAGAATGATGCCAAAGCCTGTTACCAGCTGGAGTGGTCAGTGCCCAGATATCACCTGGGCCAATAATTAACCAGGGGCCTGGAGGGTGCCTGAAGGGTGAGCAGGGAGAGAACCCATAGATCTGGAAGGATCCTGGTAAAAGGAAGCCAGAGGGAGGGGTAACAAAAAAAAAGTTTTTTCCAGGGGCCCCTGCGGTGAGTACACTGCTCAAGAAAGTTCCTTCCTACTTTCCTGCTGGGTTTATGGTTAGCAGCAGGGATGAAAGAACAGAAGTGTGTCATAGGCAATCCCTTCCCTGTGCAGGCCTTCAGGAGTATTCAGGCAGCGGGAAGTCACAGGAAGGGCTCCAAGCAGCGAGGCACGCTCTATTCCTCCCCCTTATCCAATGCCGCCAACAAGACTTAATAGCTTTCATTTACTAATTACCCAGGATATGTGAGACACTTCCACTCTACAACAGCCTTGTGAGGTAGGTGCTACTATCCTCTCTTAGATATAGAAACTAAGGCTTAGGAAATTTATAACTTGTTGGCAGCTCACACAGCACCTGCATCTTCCTACTTCTATTTACATTTTATGATCATATACTTGTTTGCGTAATTTGACTATCATCTGTCGCCCCACTGACTGGCTTGCCATGTTATCCTCAGTGTGTCGCGATAAATGGGGAAACAAGAGCAGAGCGTCTGGAAACAGGTGTGCAGGACTTCAGTGTAGGGGGGACCTGTGGACTGGAGCACTCGGGGAAGGCTTCTTGGAGGAGGACGAGAAAGAGATTGGACAATAAGTGTGAGCAGCTCAGGAGTCCAAATTGGGGTTCTCACCCAGCCCTCCAGTCATTCACCCGACTTCCCTGACCCAGCCTCCTCCAGCCACCCCCAAAACCATACCCTCTTCTGTCTCACAGAGACCCAGTCCTCCCCGAGTCAGTTTGGACTCTAGACAGAGTCATAGGGATCAACCCATGGGTTTTCCTGTGGGTCCAGAGCAGGGACGGGGACACACCAGCCCTATAACCTGCAGGGCCTCGGTAGCGCGCCTCTCTGTGGTTTGGCCACGTTGCCATGGGGCTTTCCAGGCTGGCACGGTCCACCTTGCTCCCTCAGCAGTCCCAGAAGCCAGGGCAGCAGAGCCTGGTCATTCCCCCTTCCCGGAAACAGAAGAGGGGACAGAGTGCTGCTCTGGCAGAGAGGATCCTTTGCCAGGGTGGGGGTATATGTATGGGGGGGAGGGGCGGTCTGGCCAGGAAATGTGAGCTCTTTCCCTCAGGCTGCTGAGTGGCTGTTCTGGGTCTTGGATTGCCTGGTCACTGCCCACCCCCTCAGGACTTAAGTGCTTTCCTCAAGGGGTCATCAGGCACCCACCCAAGCCCTACCCTGACCCTAGGTCCCCACCAATGCCCTCCCTGCCACAGCCCACAGTCTGACCGAGGTTAACCTCAGGCTTCTTCCTGGTTGACTCTGATTCACTTTCCTGCTTCTAACTGGTGAGTGGTTTGGGGTTTGGCTGGGCCCTTCTGATTGCAGACCAGAGGCCAGAGTTTCTGACCCTGCCTACCAAATAGCATCTCCTGCTCCCCAGAGCCACTTTCCCCTCCAGTCTCTTACCTGCCCCCTCCCTCCAGCCAGAAATCCTTGAGCTCTAAGGTACCTGATCCTCAACCCTGCAGGCAGCACCCGGCTCTGCCAGCTTCTGCTGAGAACAGCCCAGGGCCTGGCAGCATCCTGGCTCTCCAGTGCCTACCCAGAGAGGAGATATGTTCGGCCTGGGCACCACGGGACCACCTGGCAGGGGCAGCACCAGAATACACTTAATTTGGCCACAGCCCTTTGGAGTCCAAAGGTGCTTTTGGATTCATCACCTCATTTGAATCTCAGACCAGGTTTAACTGGCTTGTGCTCTTAAACCACTTCTACAGATGAGGATAAAACTGAGGCTCAGGGAGGTTAAATACTTGCCCAGGATCATACAGCTGGGCAGTATCAGCCAAGGACCTAAATTCGCTTGCTCTAAATCCAAAGTAAATATTGCTCCATAGGTATGACACTTCCCAGGCAGTGCCCCTCCCCGCCCCCCACGCCCTGAGGCACTTGAAGTCCTGGGACAGGACTTTCTGGATACTCCTGGGGTTTTTGAGAGAGTGGAGGTGTTTTGTTTATTCGTTTGGTTTGATTTGGGCTAATTCTTGCTTACAGGCCTTGAAATATACTTTCCATCCACCGCTTAGTGACCAGGTAATATTCTAACCTGGCCCCACCTCCACCAGAAGCCAGGGATTTTTCTCTGCTGAAAATTTCTCCCCTCCTTGGCTGTTGAATTATAGTTATTAGAGATTCATTCCATTGGCTATTGCCAGTAAGGTCCCTAGAAGAGGCCACCCATTAAATCTGGTCAGTATTTGCATTACTATGCCTTTGTTTATGCATTAATCATTATCCTTTTGGCACACATTTATTGAGTACCTACTGTGTGCCAGATAATCTCAGGCACTGGGATTCAAGGGTGGATACAGCACAGCTTCTGCCACAGTTTATGGCCTGGTGGAAAAGACAGACAAATAAACATGCTCGCAGTCTGTGGGAGCATGGAGGAAGGAAGCGCTAAGGAGGCCTGAGTCAGGCTGAGAAAGTTTCTCAGAGGAGGTGACTTTTGAGTTGGGTTTTGAAGATGAAATAAGCTTGTTCAAAAATCTTTTGACAGACAGGAAAGAGCTAGCTCAAGGGAAATGATGAACATCAGGGTGGGATGTAAGGGCACAGAAAGGGGTGGACTCTTAGTTTCTGGTCAAGTTTGCTAGTTCTAGCCCTATTACTTTTGCCTCGTAAGTCCACCACCCAAGCATTTGCATAGCACCGTCTAATACAAGTTCGGCAATGACACAAATGTTTTATTTCCATACTGCCCAATGTGGTAGCCACTACCCACATGTGGTTATTATTGAGCACTTGAAATGTAGCTAGTGTGACTGAAGAACTGAATATTTAATTTAATTTTAATATCCACCATATTGAACAATGCAGCTCTAGATGCTTCTCACCCCTGACCATGCTCAATCACTTGAGCTACATCCGCTCCCCCGATCACTTTTGAATCACTTCAGATGTCTTTTAAAAATTCTGAGCCTCCATTCTGCATTCTGTATGCATAGCTTAAACTTTATATTTTCTAATTATATAAGCCCTTCTTTTCCATTGTTTCTGGAAATTTTTTTAAATCAACATTTGCTTATTTCTTTGCCTTAGTACATATTTTATGGAGGGTATATTATACTAGACTTGATTTGAAACTGGTTCCTAGTAAAGGTGGATCTGTAAAACCATTGATAAATTCTTGTGTTTTGATAAGCAGATACGTTTGTGCCTTTAGAGACTGGGTAGCCCTGACGTCCCTACTGCTGGGGGTGAGCTGTGGAGGTCCAGCACTGATGGCTGCCATCCCCCAAGGGGGCTTTACCCAGTTTTAAACTTTGTTGTTCACGTTTATTAACTTTTTATACTAATGACTATAGAAATGGTATTAAAAACCGCATATTCTAAGGCTTCAATGTTTGCATAAATGTCACCCAAAAAGCTGTATTTTCTTGGATTTTCAGGATTATGAAAAATAGAATGTTGTGTGAATGCGTTAGCTTTGCATTTAAATGAAACTTCATTATAATCCACAAGGTAAATTTAATCCAAATTGAAATTTTGTTTCAACTGAGTTTATAATTAACTGTGTAAATTGTCTTGTTTTTAATCATCGTTAATACCTTAGTTGGGTATATTTTGAAAGTAAAAACAATTGAAAAACTGTGTCCATGTTTAAAAAAAAAAAAATCTGAGCCTCTGCCCAGAGTTGTTGATTTTGTTGATCTAGGGTAGGGCTTGGATATCAGTATTTCTTGAAATTCTTCAGGTGATTCTAAGGTGCACCAAGGTTGAGAAGAACTGATTCAGAACTTTGTCACCCACTCTATCTGGGGTGGGGAGGCCCCTTTTGTCACAGGCTCTGCACAGGGTGTGTGTTTAGGCTATGCCGAACCTTCAATCCCTCTGACCCTTCCCAATACCCCTCTCTGCCTGGAAGCCCCATCCTGGGTCAGGCTTCTCTCCATTCCCAGGAGGAAGATCAGGTCCTAAGGCCCCTCAGGCAGCATGCTGGTTCCCTCCCACTGCTGGCCTCGCCCACTTCCCAGGCCCAGAGACCCGGCTCATTCACCTCAGAGCCCTGCTGGGAGCTGACCAGCAGCTCCCTGTCCTGTTCAGCAGGGCTCAGTGGGCAAGGAGCTTGGTCCTTGCAGGACACTCAGGCCCTTGGACAGAGCCCAACCAGCCATTTTCCCAGGCTGGGCTAGGCTGAGCTGGAGCAGGGGCCGGTGGCCAGGTCTGCGGTTTGCTAATTCCTGTTTGCCTATTAAACAGATATGCAGATGAATGTGTTTAGGGCAGCAATAATGCAGGAAGTTTTGGTTAACGAGACTGAAACCTGGAGAGAACCCTCCTTCTCTGTATATCTTGGAAAAAGTTTCCCGAGCTCACCCAACAGCAGCTTCCTGCCAGCCCCCCATTCTTGCCCCCACACCCCCAAAACAACTTTTCCCATGACTCACACGTGGCAGCTTGTGCACTCCTTTTATTATTAAATATATAAGCAGCTTCCTATTTTTTTTAAATAGATATTTAAATGACTTTATATAAAATAATTACCACTTCCAAGTATAAAAACGAAATCTCACAGTGCGTGAGCCAATGTTCCTTCTCGGCTTTCTCAGAGAAAAGGAGGGGTTATGTGCGGTAGCCAGGAGGACACCCAGAGGAAGCTCTGGGGCCCCTCCTGCTCCTCCTGTGTCACCAAGCGCCCGCAAAGAGCTTTCTGCAATGGGTTGGATTTGCTTTGCTGACTTTAAAAATACTGTATGCATAAAGGGGGAGATGCCTTTTTTTCTGTCTTTTTTTTTTTTTTTCCTCCAAGCTTCCTTTTTAAAATACATATTTTCTAGCATCAAATATAGAGTCTGTGACTAGAAAAATGAGTCCCCAGTGGAATTTCTCCCCTGCCCCACCCTCAGAGGACCATCACTTTCTGGGACGGCAAGGGAAGGTCCTGGGCCCTGGCCCAGCAGCCGGGCAGGACAGGGTCTCTCAGTGGAAGGACCAGAGCAGCAGCAGAGCAGGGACACAGCAGCACAAAAGGACCAGAGGGCCATCGATAGCCCTGGCACCCGCTGCCCCGGGTCTCAGATCCTTGACCATGGCCTGGGCCCAGGAGGCTGAGGCCTTCAGAGGCAGCGGAGGAAATAGGTGCATGTGCATCCCTCCTGGTTCCTCTCCCACCCTGCTGTGCCTGGTCAGAGAGGTGGTAGTAGTGGGGCTGGGGGGGTGAAAGCTGGAGGGTGTCTGCCGCCTACTGGGGTCAGGATAAAAGGAGGTAAGAAAAGGGATCATGTGCCAGGGTGACTCACCAAGACCACCAGCTCAGCCCTAGGTGGCTGCAGGCAGGAGCTTTAGTGCTGGGACTGGGGCTGGGGCCTGGTGCAGGGGAAGGAGGTTGGCCTGAGGGAGAGGGACAGGAGCACAGACACCTCCCCAACCTCAGGGGTGAGCCCATCATTTCAAAGACCCATGTTAGTCAGCGCTTCACCCTGCAGCCTCTCTCAGTCTCTCTCTGCCCTTCCCTCCTTCTCCCACCTCCCACTAGTCACTTCCCTCTTGGGAACGTCAAAGTGCAAGATGCAGAAACCTGGGCGAACAAACGCAGCCGAGAGACCAGCTCTGGCTGGTGGCCTGGGCGGTTCTCCCACCCAGCTCCAGCTGGGGGGAGTCAAAGGCCGGACCCCAGGAAGGTCAGGGCTTAGGGACTCCCTCGGTCGACAAGCAAGGCCAGCTCGGGCACTCAGTGCAGAGGCTGGAGGGGCGGGAGGACGGATAGATGTTCGCACACAGGGATGGACGGGGCAGGCTGTACAGCAGGCAGGTTCAGTGTTCACAGTGCAATGGCTTCCTTTATGAGGGCAGCCTCTGCGCAGCCTCCAGGAGAAGCTCTGGCCAGTGCTGGGGGCAAGGCGGAGCCGAGGCCAGAGCATGGGCCTCCCCTTGGCATCAGAGCCAGTCCAGGCAGGTCCTGAGGGCAGGGTTGGCCTCCCCTCCCTGCCTGGCCTTAGGCGAGTGGAGGGTGTAGTGCACACGAGGCCTCCTCTTCCAGTCTCTGGGCTACACGCCTTTTCGGGAAATCCAGCCGACGCTGTCCTACCCTGCCAATCTCATACTCCTTTCTCCGGGGACAGGTCCCTGCTTGTCGACGTTGGGATCCCTTGGCATCAGGCAGGTCCTCTGTATACAAGGGCTCTTCCATTCCTCAGCCCCTGCCCTTCCACATCCCATAGGCCTCTGGGTTCCTGGCCCAGGCGTCAGCTTGGAGGCGAGTGTGGGGAGGTGCAGCCCCTGCAAGTAGAGGGTCCTGAGCTGGGCTTGCCAACCCTCCTCCAGTGGATGGGGGCCTCCAGGGCCCACAATAAATATCGGTAGCTTGGGAAGCATCCTCTGGCCCTCTCTCAGCTGGTCGAAGGTCAGAGGGTGGTGGGCAGAGGGACCCAGCCTGGCTGCTCTGGCCCAGTCCTGGCAGGCAGGCGCTCTCGTGGTGGGCAGGCCTTCATCCCAGGAGAATGGCTGGGGAGGGGTGGTGGTGGACGCCCCTATAACTTCTCCTCCCATGGAGGGACAGTCCTGTGCGCCCAGCTGAAGAGGAGAGAAAGGAAAGCTGGTCAGCTGAGTGGGAGTGGAAGGAGGGATCACTGAGGACACGGGTAGGGGAGGCGCAGCGTTCCTGTGGGCTGCTGGTGATGCTGCAAGATTGCCTCCTGTCCCTGCCCTCGCCTGCCCAGCCACCCCAGACACCACAGGGGGACCAGGCAGACTTCCCTGGCAACAGCCCAAGCCTCTGGCCAGAACGGCCTCACCTCCTCCATCCTTCTGGGGAGCCAGTAACCACAGGGGGTGGTAACGGGGCCCTGTAGAAGTTAGAGCAGGGCCAGGGAGGAAGGAGTCATTGTACAAGCAGAGGCATCTGACAGGGAGGGGAAGGGGCACCTGAGTAACCTCTGACCCCTCCTCAGGCAAGACCGTTTCCCTGGGCTTGGCCAGTGAGCACAAGCGTGATTCCTGCTAACTCTAGTAAAGAAGAGGAGCTCTTCGTTTCCACCTCTGCACTACTCATTAGAGAGGGTCATCACAGATGATAATTGAGACAGCAGGAAGGAAGTAACTGAAGAGGAAGAACCTAGGCCAGAGCAGAAGAGTTTAGAGGCAGCGTTGGGACATGCCATTTGGCATGCTAACCCCTGAGCACCCCAGCCTCCTCCAGGATGAGCCGCCTCCATCATCCATGGGAGTCAGGGCCCTGCCCTCTCCCCACCCCAGCCTCATCTTGTCCCCTTGCCCAGCTTCCTCAGAACGCTTTGTTCCCAGAGCAGAAATCCCCTGGACACCAGCCAACAGCTTGACTTTTGACTCTGTGTGGAGCCTCCCTCCCTGACCATCCATAGGCCCTACTGGCAAAGCCCCCGATGGGTCAGGAGGGAAGATGGGACCACAGCCTCTGGCTCCCAGCCCATTCCCATGCTCCGGAGGGCGAAGGAGGGTAACCATAAACTGGACACGAGCCACTGGGGGCCCAGGAGGAAAGAAGGATAGACTGGGCAAGCTTGGGCCCGCTGCCCCGTCTCTTGGTTCCCTGTGATTGCCGTGCTTATATCTGAGTTTTCTTCCCATGGTTCTGGGTCTGTCTGTGTTTCTACCCCTGTGTTTCTCTCTCTCATCTCTCTTGTCACCATGGCATCGAATCTTCCCGAGGTTCCCAGGAGCAGTCAGTGTGGGGACTGCCTGGGGACAGGACCCTCTGTCTAGGCCAGGGACGGAGGGGAGGCTGGTGGCCAGTGGAGAGAGTGGCGCAGCACTGAGCCAACACCTAGGGCCCTCTGTCCACCCGCTGCGTGCAGTCCTGAGTGGGCCTGAGTCATTCTCTCAGCCCAGCCAGTGCCCCAGCTGACCCTCTTAGCCCACCCTACTGACAGAGTGCACCCCAGAATTCCAGATGTGTTACTTCTTGTTCCATTCTAAATAGGCTCCCCTGGTTTTAAGCATTTGCCAGATCCCCTGTCTCTTAGGAGTGGCCCAGGCCCATCTCTGTACAGACGGGAGGGCCCCAAGGCACTTGCTTGCTTTCGGCACGGGTTGTGATTGGAAACTTGAATGGGTCACCCGGCTAGTCAGCCAGTTAGCCACTCAGCTGATCAGTCAGGCGACCAGATCACCAAGCAACAAGCTAACCAACTAACCAGGTACCAGCTGGTTAGTTGGTTAGTCAGAGTCATCCAGTCAACTGGTCAGTGAGTCAGTTGGAATCAGTTAGCTGGTTAATTGGCCAGCCCGAAGGCTGCTCAGTTGGAGAGGACAGGTCAGCCAGTCAGCCCCAAAGCTAGCCAGTCCACATTTATTGAGGTCTTGGCAAATGTGGAGAAGCCCTCTCTGTACTAGAACCTGGTGTAGAAGAAGAAACGCCAAAAAAGTGGAAGACACAGTCCCTGCCCTCAAGGAGCTTGCAACCTTTTAGGGGGAGCAGAAGGTACATATACACATAAGATCGTATTTTGAAACTTAGAAAAACAACGTACAAGTAAGTGCAAATCAGTGTAACTATTAACCAAATACAAAAGAGCAGAAGCGGTACGAACTAAAGGAGTCCCCAGAGGGTAGCGGGGTCAGTTAGGAAGGCTTCTGAGGGCTTGGGGGTAGCAGGAGGGAGGAGAATAAGGGCCACATCTTTACGGAGCGCCAGGACAACAGAAGGCACTCGTCAATGCACAGGAAACACAGTTGGAAGGGCTATGAAGATGACAGAACTGGATTTAAATCCATTTCAGTAGGCTCAGGCAACGGGCAAAATCCAACAAGCTGGTAGTAACCAGGGTCAATATAAGCTCCTGAACCTTGCCTAAAAGAAAAAAAATTAAACTGTCCAAGTACAGGACAGGGAAGGCCTATCTGGCCTAACAGAGATTATGGGGGACAGAAGGAGGGGTTCCAAAAGACTACGAGCGCAACATGTGACAACAGTGTGATGCGGTGGTTTAAAAAAACTAATGCAATCTTAATCTGAAGAACACTGTCCAGATCAAGGAAGGAAAGGCCCACTGTACTCTGAGCTGATCAGAGAACACCTGGAGTACTGTGTCCAGTGCTGGGTGTCACATTTTCAGAGGGACATTGACAAATGAGTGTGTCCAAAGGAGGGCGACCAGGATGGTGAGGGGTCTGCAAACCATATCATATAAGGCACGTTTGAGGGCCGTGGCCACACTTAGCTTGGAGAATTCTTAGAGGGGACGTGGGTACTGACTTTAAGTGTTCGAGGGCCCTCCTGAGGATGGGAAGGAGGACGTGCGTGGAGGGAGGGGGCCTGCCCTGGACGAGGCAGGGCTTTCTCACAGCTCCTATCTGGAGATGGTGTGGGCTGTGGCTAGGCAGGGGATTATGTGGCAGGAAACTGGCTGTCTCCCTGTCGGAGGTGCTGAGAAGGAGGGTGGGACACCAGTCCACATGAGCGCCCTTCCAGGACTAAGCTTCTATGGCTCCGTGGTTCTAAGGGCAGGGAGGTAGAAATGACATGCCTGGGGAGCAGGGCTAAATAGGGGAGCAAAGAGGGGAAGCTGGCGAGAGGTGCATGTCAAGGGTGGCAGCTGTTGGAGGGGCTTGGAAGCCGAGCTGAGAATGTGGGGTTTGAAGCGGCCAGCACAGTAGAGGGCTACTGACAATTCCCCAGCAGGCTAAAGACCTTACACAAGTTACATTTGAGGAGGAGGATTTGGGCTGTCCTGGGATCAAAAGTGGCAACAAGACTAGAAACCCAAGGCAGAAATACACGTAAGAGGGAATAGTGCCTGACCTCAGACGGGGTGGAGAGAAGGGGGAGATCAGGGAGCCTGGCAAGGAGAGGGTGGATCAGACCTGATGATGGATGGAAAAGGAAGCAGGAGAGAGGAAGGGAGTCATGTGTATGGGCCTCAGGGGAGTTGGTGGTGTGGTCAACGGGTTAAGGTGGCTGGAAAGGCTGAAGCTCATTTCACGGGGTGGAAGGTGATCACAATCAGAATCTTACCTTTGAATTCCCTCTACACTGGCAGTTCCACTTGTCTGTCCTCATCCTGGGTCAGGGGGCTGCAGGCAGAGCACAGGGCTGGTGTAAGACTCCAGCAGGGGCAGAGGATTGAGGGGAGCCCCCAAATCTACCCTCTCCGAGTCTGCTATGCATGATCTCTAACTCTCTCAGATTTAGGAGACCCAAGACTGCCTGATCCTGGGAAGAAACCAGGCAAAAGCTCAGGCATTGAGGGAAGCAGAGAGGCCCTTCGCCTCTCCTCTCATCCTCTTCTGCATCTCTAACTACTCAGTGCAAGTGGGAGAAGGTCCGTGCCTCCCGGGTCCCCAGCCCAAAGCACATCTCACCTGCCCTCTGGCTGTTCCATGGGAGAATCCGCTGTCTGGAGCTGTCGGTGGCTCTGGGGACAGGACAGAGCAGGTTCACTGAGAGCTGGGGGAAGGGGCCCCACTCCCAGGCAGTTGATGGGGAGTGGCAAGTGTCCCCCCACCCCAGCTGCCGAGGGTGGGGATCTGCCAGAGGGCCAGGGGGGATTCGTGAGGCCTCTCTACTGATGAGCCCCAAACATCCCCTTCCCATCTTCCCACACAGCTGTCTCCTATGGGTCCTTGGACCCCAGGACTCCGTGAAGCCCCCCAGGAAAGTCCCCTGCCATGACACGCTCTTGCACAGCCTCATTCTCCTCCTTCATCTCCCCTGCCATCTGGGTTCTCATCCTGCTGTTGCCCCAAGAATATTCTCTCCCACTTCTTCCACTCCAGCCCCTTCTGGCGGACCTTACAGCCAGCCTGAGCCATCCCCGTTCTGGAAGACCCCTCCACCTCAACCTCCCCATCCTCCGAGCTCGGCCATCCTCCTGTCTCTCCCACACGTCCACCCAGGCCCTGGCCCTGCGCCCAGAGCCACCCGCCCCTCCTTTGCTGGGTTCTTCTTACCCGCCGCCTCCGCCGGTAGAACATGAGGCCTCCAACGGCCAGCAAGACCAGGACAATGCTGGGCACCAGCAGGCGGAAGGCAAACCCGGGGAGCTGGGGCTCGGGGGATCCCACGTGCTGCCTCTCAAGGCCTGCGTCAGTCAAAGGAACGGAGTTAGAACGGGCCTGGGGCCTGTTGGCCCCCTCACGTGCTGGGCCTCCTTCCAGCTCTGCGGGGCTCCTGCGGTCCCTGGTGCTCCTCTTGCCCTCCAGCTCCCTGAGGGGCAGCACGTGGCCCCAGGGCTGCCTTCTGGGAAGCTGTCGCTGAGCAGAGAGGGTGGGGGTGCCGCTGAGGCCTCGCCAGCGCAGGGGTGGGGTCCTGGGAGAGCCTGGGTCCTGACGGTCTCTGGGCAGGGCTGGTGAGCTAGCTGTGTGATCCGGAGCCTGGACGGCGGCCCTGACTGGGCCTACGCTGGGCAAGGAGGAGCCAGTTCCCCGTGCTGGCAGCTGGCCCTTCGTTGATCCAGCTGGTGGAGGAGACACTCTGAGGAGGGCCCTGGGTCCGGTGGTTGGGGCCTGGACGCTGCCCCGTCCCGGCCTGGAGGGAGAAAGCTCTGCCCCTTGGGGCACAGGACTCTCGCCGGCTTCTCCAGAGGCCTCTTCTGGGGCCCAGGTAGTGCCCAGAGTGGAGTCAAGGCCATCTCCGATGGAGCGACGGGGCCCAGGTGCAGCGGCGGCGGGGCTGCCCTCCTCGCCTGGGCTCTCCGGAGGCTCCAAACTCCGGCAGGTGCTCCTGGGTGGCCGCTGCTTGGTACTGCCCTGGTCCACTGCGCGGAGGGGCTGCCCCCCAGGCGAGAGGGAGGTGCCCTCTGTTCCCGCAGAGTCAGCCCAGGTCAAGCCAGCCAGAGGGGCCACGGAGGGGGCGAGGGGCTGGTGAGGGGAGACAGAGGCCAGCTCACGGCTAGGGGTGGTTTTGGGGTACAGGCAGTTGCAATCAGGCTTGGTCACCACATCTGAAAGAACCACAGAGAGAGGGAGAGAGAAAGACGGGGAGGAGATAGAGTCACCAGCCTCCAGCACAGCTTTCCCAGAGTGGGGTCAAGAGGGGGATATGGTCTAGGGGTCCCCTCCTCCCCTAACCCAGCCTTGGGGCTGAGGAGAGGATGGGACTGGGGTGGATGCTGAAGCCATTGGCCTCAAGAAAGGGAGGTGCAGAAGGCAGGGTCTCAGGGCAGAAAGCAGAGGGTGAGGCTTAGATGCAAAGACGGGGGCATAGGGGTCAGGGAAGACAACAGAGAACAGCCAGACAAGGGTTCCAGCCGGCCAGACATCAAACCGGAGGTGAGCAGCAGCCAGGCCTGGAGGGTGAGAAGTGGCTCCCAGGTCACTAACACAAGACACCCTCAAGCCCCAAAGGCACCGTGTAGGTTCGAAAGCAGAGAGATAGTATCATGCACTGCCAGAGGCCACCCAAGCCACAGCCATAGGCGGGAACAGGCTGGGGCACGGCTCGTGGCCAGGGCTCGAGGCCTTGGCACAGAAGCAACGAGACTGGACTTAGCCACTGGCAGGTTGCAGGGCCTCAGCTCCTGCCCCAGGGAGCAAGGTGGAATGGAGGAGGGCACATGTGGCACAGGACGCAGAGACGAGGACACGCAGGGAACACATGTATGCAGCTGGGAGAGTTTGAATGACGCTCAGACTTCAAATCCAGCCTTGTCCCTTGAGGGGACGCTCAAGGCATCCTGGGGACTTCTGAAGCCAAGGTGTCCTGGTGATTCACAGCAGGGCTCCTGGACCAAGGGCCCTGGCTCCCAGGTGGCGCCTCTACTCTCTCCACAGAAGCCCCAGAGGTCCAGCTGGCCTGCAGAGCCCACGGGGAAAGCCTCCATGCCTACAGGCCCCTTCTCCTTCTTGACGCGTTGACATGCAGACATATACGGGTGTGCATGCACGGACATGTCAGGAGAGACGTGCCCAGAGGACCCGAAGCCACACGGAACGAGCACATCTGCACACACAGGAGCACGAGCAGCAGCCGAGCTGCCTCCCCGGGGTCCCTCCAGCCCCACCTCTCACCTCCCAGCCCTTCCCGTTCCTTACATCCTCCCTCCACCAATCGCCCAGGCCCCTCTGGTGCTTACTTTGGCTGGAGCATTTAGCAAAGCTGTTGCTGCAGTTCTTGCTGAAAATGTTCCAGTCATTTCTAAGGAGATTCTTTGTTTCATTAAAGACATTCTTGATCTTCTCCAGCAACTGGAGGGGTGTCTCATAGAAAGTCCGCACACAGGCCTAGAAGGAGAGCAAGGGCCCCGTTTCGTAAGCATGACCCTTGGCCCCACGTCCCCACCCTTTTTGGTGAGCTCCCTCAGCCTTTCTCCCACTCGACTTCTTTTTCTTTTCATTTCCGCCTTCCCCTCTCCCCTGTTGTGCAGCAGAATCAGTCCTGAGGCCATTCGATGTGTCATTTATCCCTGGATCTATTCAACACTTGTTCATGTGCCAGCCATACGGTAATTACCTGGGAATCGTGCAATGGAAAAGAGAGTAGTCTCAGCCCAGTTGGACATTGAGTCCAGCAAGAGCATTAGCCTTAAATGCTCCGTTACAAGTGCGATGACTCCTATGAAGAAGTACTGAGTGCCCTGAGGGTGGCTAACAAGGGAAACTAAATGAGACTGAGGGTTCAAGGAGAATTTCCTCAAGGAACTGACCAAAAGATGAGCAGGAGATAACTAGGATGGGGGTGAGGCATGGAGAAAGCTGTCCAGACCGAGAGAACAGACTGTGCAAAGGTCCTGAGGCAGGAAAGGTTAGAGTGGCTGCAGTGCTATCATCTAGGAGGAAAGTGGTGAGAGATGCAACTGGAGAGAGGTCAGCAAGGGCCTTGCTGGCCATGTCAAGAACCTTTAACGTTAATGTCTGTAGAGCAAAGGAAAAACATCTGAAAGGTTATTGGGGAGGTGAGTGGTGCATGATAAGGCTTGGGTTTTAGAAAGATCATGTTGCTGTGACATGGAGAATGGACTGGAGAGGCCACAGGGGATATGGGTCCTTCTGTGGTATTGGTGTGCCTTGGAAGGAGGGCTGAGGGTGTCCAGCCCCAGGTGGCCTCTCTCACTGTCTGCTGAGCTGCTCTCTTCTCTTCTGCTTGTGGGACCCGGGCTCCCCACCCAGCAGAGAAGGTTTGCACACCCCTGGCTTTCCTCCCACCTCTCAGGCTGCTCTTTCTCAGTCTCCCCCTCCTCTACCTGACTTTCAAATGCTGGGGTTCGTCAGGGCTCAGTCCTGGACTCCCTTCTCCTCGCACACCAGGCAATGTCAAATGTGCCTACGGCTTCTCTGATGGCCAACTTGCTGATGGCGCCCAGGTACCCAGCTTTTCCTTAAACTGAGCTGCTCAGGGAAGGGCTCTAGCCTAGTCGGTGAGGGCCTCTCTAGACCCCGTGCCCTGTGCACTTTAGGACCTTAATAATAAGGTTTCCTAGACGGATGAATGAATGGGTGTGTGACACTGGCCAAATGAGTTATCCAGGTTGCACTCATGACCTCATCTGCAAAGCCAAGACAGCAATCCCTGCCAGCCTGTGCCCCAGGCTGTCCTAAGAAAGAGGTAAGCAGGCTGGCTCTCCCTCCTCTCTTCAGAAACCTCTCCCACACTTCACTTCACACTTCATAGAGAAAACGGAAATTCTCAACAAGTCCCCTCGGTCAGAACAGCAGAGGCCCCTTCCCTCCCCAGCAGCTGACTCCCTCCCCGGCTGTTTTCTCAGGAAACTCTAGCTGTGGGCTAGCTCCTCTAGCTCCAATGCTCTGCTCTGTCCCTCCTGGAGTCTGCCCCTCTGCATTCAAACCCGTTCTAGTCCAGTGCATACCCAAGTGGGGTCCGAGAGCCTCTTATATCAGAAGCTTGGGTGGGGCAGCTTATTAAAATGCAGATTCCTGGGCTTGCCCTCAGACCCAGTGAATCTGACTTTCTGGGTGTGGGTCCTGGGAGCCTGCATTTTAAACAAGCCCCACAAATGATTCTTATGAACCTTAAAGTTGGAAAGCCCCACATTTAAAATTTTAATTTAGTACTTCTCTTATTAAAAAAAAATAATAATAGGAACCTCAGCCTCACAGCGCCTCCAGCCATGTCTCTCTTTTCCTGCCCCAAGTTCCTCCTTGGTGTTATCTCCACTTCCTCTCTTTCTATTCACCCTGATCTGATACCTGCCTCCAACACTGGTCTCTGTGTTGCCAAATCCAACGGACACTTGCAGCCCTTGCCCTTATCTCGCTCGACATCTCAACACAATTTGATAAACTTGGCTGCTCTGTCCTTGCTGAAGCACTCTCTTTCTTGGGTCCAGGGACACCACACACTCTCTTGTTTTCTCTCCTACCTCTCCAGCTGCTTCTCCCCATTCTTCCCCACTCTGCCTGACTTCTAAAGTTTGGGGTTCCTCTGAGTTCAGGCTGAGCTCATTTCCCTTCTCACAGTGGGCAATGCTTCGCTGGGAACCCACACGCTGGTACCTCTTCTATCTAAGGTCACCAGCCAGCCCCAAGACCTGCTCAGCATCTCCACTTGGCCATTTCACAAACATCTCAAGTTGAATGGGCCAGAACCGAACTCCGGCTCTTTCCCCTGAAAACCCGCTTTACCCTCTGATCCTCCCTATTTCAGCATCATTGAAACATCCAGGCGCTCATGGCAAAAAACCTGGGCCTGGTCCTTGACTCTTCCCTTCCCTCAGCTCCTCATGTCCACTGTACTTTCCAAGTCCTGTTGATTCTGCCTCCCAAATCTGTCAGAACACAGCTGCTTGCCTCCACTTCCACTGAAGCACCCTAGTCCAAGCCACTGTTATCTCTGGCCTGGACTCCCATGATAGCCTCCTGCTGGGCTTCCAGCTGCCATCCCTGCTCCCTCTAGTCCACTGTCCACACAGCAAGCAGCATGGCCTTGCCATTGCCACCTAAGTCAGATCAGGTCACTCGCCTGTTCAGGCTGGTTCTTGCTTGCTCTTGGGGCATACCTTTAAGACCCCAAATGATCTGGCTCCCGCCTCCTCTGCAGTCTCCCCCTCACCTCCCATGCCCGGCCATGCTGCCCACCCTTGGGGTCCCTGATTGTGCACATTCCTGTTCGCCTCAGGGCTTTCAGCATAGCACCCCCTGTTCTGGAATGCTCTTAGGGCTTATTGCTTATTGCTAATTCTTACTCATCTTTGGCTCTCAAATTAAAATGTTCTTACTCAGAAGCCTTCACTGTCTCGTCTTCTCCACCCCATTTAAATTAGAGGCCCCTGTTTCTCTCTCTCAGAGCCTCATGTTCATGGCAGGAGCCATGTATTTCTTGCTTACGATGACATCGTCAAGGCCTAGCGCTGTGCCTCCTGTACAGTAACTCCCCAGTAAAGGTTTGAGGAATGAATAAATGAATGAATGGAAGAATGAGTGAACGATGACATGAGCTAAGGTACTGGGGGGAAGGCTAGTGAAGGCCAAGGCCAGGCAGCCAGGGGCCCTTGGGCCACGGATGGTACCACCACTGCTTGCAGCCCCCAAGGCCATCCACTGCCCTTCCTCAGTGCTCCGAGCTCTAGGATCCTCCTACCTTGTCCTTGTCCTGCTCTTCATAATCCTTGGTGAAGCAGCTCTTCAGCCTCAGAGAGAGTTCCTGGAGCTGCACGATGGCAATGGCATTGGGAGTGTTGTCTTTGAAACGCATGGTGTCCTCCATAATGTCTTGCATCAGGAGAAATGCCTTCTTAAGATAGCACACGGGATCGCTCTGAAAAATGGGAACCTGGAGATTATGGCCTGACCGGTGCAGTCTGGGGGCTCAGGCTCTGTAGCAGATGCCCCCCACCCCAGGCAGATGGTGGGCTGCAGCCTGCCCTACCCCTACCCCCGGGGGAAAGGACCACACCACTCCAACGCTAAGAAGATGCTGCACTCAGGGTGTCTTCCTTTCTCCCTTTAGGGTCTAGCACTCTTGGGAGGTTGATGTAAAGGGAAGGACACATGGATTCTGATCAGAGAGACCTTTGGATTTCTGGAAGATGGGGCTGTAATCAGGATGGGGGGTATAGAGAGGGTAGGAGCTGGTGAACCGCTCTCTCTCCTCTCAGTTTAGTTTCACAAAAGTCTTTTACCATCTGGCCCCTTTAGTCCTCCAGCCCACAGGGGTATACTGGACACCACTTCATGGTCCAAAGAATAACCTTGGTATTTCATTCACTCACTCACTCATGCCTTTAATAAGCATTTACTAGGAGCCTACTGGACCAAGTGATAAGGCTAAAGAATTAAAGTGGACAGGAGTCTCTGTCTTCAAAGAGACCACCATGTCTTCAGGAAGACAAGCAAAACCACAAGTAATGGTCACCCAAAGGGCTCAGTTCCAGTGGAGGTGTGCATGGGCCAGGTGTGTGAGAGCTCAGCCGTCAGAGCGACTTCCTGGCATCATGGCAGAGGTTATGGTTAAGGCACAAAGATGGACAGACATGGAATAAAGGCTGCGGTGGGGGCAGTTGGAGAGCATTTCAGGCCTCAGGAGGTGCTTGTGCAAAGTTTTGGAGGCAGGAAGGAACAAGGAAACAGGGATGGTGGGCGTGGCTGTGTGACGGAGACTGGAGCTTGTAAGTGCCAGGCTAAGCAAACTGAGCTCTCTCCTGGGGCATTAGGGCTCCCTGACAGGTTTAGCGGGGAGAAGTGAAGGCCACAGGTTGGGGATTCAGAAAGCTCCCCCCTAGTGGAGGTATGAGGGATGCCCTGGAAGCCAGAAGGCTCCTGAAATTGATCAGGAGGAATGGAACCCGTTGCTGCTAGGGAGGCAGAACCAGCTGCATGTTGTAGCTGGCTGGGTGTGGGGTAGGAGGAAGAGGGAAAGGGCTGGACTGACTCGCTGGCTGCTGGCTTATCCAGTGGATGCAGGTGACACCCCTAAGCAAAGCATGTGACCTGGAAGAAGTAGTGATCAGGCCATACAGCCCATTTGCCAGAGTTCAAATTAGGCCTCTGTCACTTATTAGCTATGCTCCCGGAACCTCTCTGAGGATAATAAGCAATATTAGTGTCCTACATGGTGGCACTGTCTGGATTAAATTGGAAAAGTCCCTGGCCCATGGTAAGTACTTGACATGTGGCAGGCCAGAAGGGCCTGAACCCTGCCCAACCCTGAGCTCTGGCACCCCAGACTTGAGTACCCGGGGATCCTGACACCCCCACCCTGCCCAGGTCTAGGATTTCTGCTATCTTCATGCCACGCTCCCTACCTTAGGAGGCCTACATAGGCTGGCATGTGGGCCTTATAAAGAGCCATCACTCACCAACTGCTCCTGGTCTACAAACTCAAAGGCAATTTGGCACGAAGTCTCCATCTGACTGTCAATCTGTAAGAGAAAGCAGGCCAGCGGTGGCTGGGTGTCTGCGGCTTGTCTGAGCCTGCCTCAGAACAGGGACTGTGGTTTCTAGGGGGATCAGGGCTTGAACCTCATCTACTTCCTCCCCAACCCCACCTGGAAAGACAGAGTCAAGGCTTGGGGAAGGCCCATGCTTTCCACATGCCCAGGGGAGGGCTGTGGAAGAAAAGAATTCTCTTCCTTCCACCTCTCACCCCATGAAAGCTGACAAGTTTCAGTTCATCATAAGAAAGAACTATCAAATGGCGGATATAGACATAATCTCCGCCAGAAGGTAGTGAGAGAGCAAGGTTCTGTGATTCCAAGCTTCTTGATCCAGCTTGGATTGCTGCAGCAGCTACATGCAGGAGGAGTGGTGGAGGGGCCAGAGGGGCGGGAGGCCTGGCACACAGTCCCCAAGTGAGGGCTCTGGAGCTGGCCTTAGCCACTGGTGCCCCACCCTGCCTGGTTGGCCAGAGGGATGGTAAATTCCCATCCGAGCAGGACAGCAGCCACAACAGCAACCTGATTCTGGACCTGGTTGGACCACGTTTGGAATGATTCTGCAGGCCCGAGTAGAATGGGGCACAGACTCCTTCACGGCCTGGATGAATAGGCCATCCCAGCCCCAGTGCCTGGGCAAGAGTCAGGGAAGTGGGGGTGGAGGGCTGGGAGTTAGGCAGGAGTCTCCCCTCCAAATCTGGCTGGGGCCCTGGTGCCAGGCTGGCGGCAGAACTGGGAACCCAGCAGCCAGAGGCAATATCTGGACAGAGCAGGCATTGAGCAGAGCAGGCTCCCTGGAGCAAGCATCCCATAGAGCGAGAGCAAGTCTTAGAAGCCTTTACCCAGCCCACGATTGACAATCTTGGGCAATCATTAACCCAGGCAACCAGCCGGAAGCCCACCCTGTCCACTGCCTGCAGGGAAGTTAGAGAGGGCCTCAGGACTAGGGACCCAGAGGCTCTGACCTTGAGAAGGTCAGTGAGAGGAGCATCTGTGATGCCGGGTGAAAGCTACACGCCATTTCCTGCACAGCCCTATTTCCCTGCCTGCAACCCTCTCTTTGATCCTGCTCCCTGGCTCCCAACTCGCTTTCCACAGTGGGGATAAGGTGGGGGCATGGGCGCACACTCACCAGCTTCTGCAGGAGCGCCAGGTGGCCGTTCCCAATGACGTGGCTACAGTGTTCCAACACCTCCTTGGTAACACTCCTGCTCACCAGGAGACAGGCCAGCAGCATCCAGGGGCCCAGCCATGTCTGTGACAGAGACAGTGTCATTTCTCCCCAGCTCTCACCTTCCCCCCCCAGGAGTCACCATGCCTTGCCGAGGGTGGAAAAACAGGGACCTCATACCTACAATGCTACAGGCTCTGCTCCTCACCCCAGGATGCAGTGTTCCCCAAATCTAGCTTTCTCAGGATTTCCTAACCACCAGGGCACAACCTTGCTCTCCCTTGTTAACAACCCCAATGTCACCTCCTCCAAGAAGCCTTCCCAGATTAATCCAGGTCAAGCCTGACTACACATTGAACTTATGATGACATGGGTCATGTGCCTACCAACCTAGATTCCTCATGACACAGGAAACCTCTTGAGGGGAGGACTTCCGTCGGCCCGTTATTCTGACCTTGAAGCATCAAACACTGAGCTGGAGACCTTGTGAGCTGCCCCACTCCCCTCACGCTCATGTTCACGCACCAGCTTCCAGATCTCACACCAGAAACTTTCCCCCTGGGCCTAGCCCTTCTTCCCACCTGATTCTACACAGGTCTGGCTCTGCTACTGGAAAAACCAGGGACCCAAACTCGGTTTCACTGGGAACGCATCCCTTGCCAGAGACCTCCTGGAGCCCTGGGTGTGTGCTTCAAAAGGAGCCCAACCACTCATCACAGGCAGCAGTGCCAGCTAAGGGCCACTCCTGGCTGGCATCTGCCTATCGGAGCCCCATCAGGATCGACATCAGCCGCCCCAGCCTTTATCATGGCAGGGAATGTTTTCTGAGATCTCTCCCCTGTTTCAACACTCAGCTGGCCCTGTAGCTGCTTACCCCAGAGTGATGGGACTGGTTCCTGGCACTTGTCATTCCCCCTTCCTTCCTCCCTTCTGTCTCCTCACCGAGGTCCTTTCAGCCCTCTCCCTGACTCCAGGTCTTCCATTCTCCAGCCAGAGGCAGAGAGACCCTTGTGCTTTGTTTCTCCAAATCTGGCCTGCCTCCTGGGTGCTTCTCAGCCTCCTGGCAGCTGATGCCCCCAGATTCAGGGAAATGCTGGCAGGGTGGGGTGAGGACTGGCACCTCCCTGGGATCTGGACTCTGGGTTCTGCCCCCAGTAATCCAGAAGTCGAGTCAAATACTGCAAATAAGTAGCACATGGGAAAAATACAGGGAGGCTACAACATGTTGCTTTACACAGAATCAAGAGCCACCATGCTTGCCAGCTCTTACCAGGAGGAGAAGCAGCTCTGGATGAGCCAAGGAGGTTGCAGAGAGCGGGGCCTCAGTGAGGCTTTGAAGGATGGGGACAAGTTGGATGGCAGAAGAGGGAGAAGGAGGCCTGGAGGGAAGAGCCATAGGCTGACCAATGTCATTCAGCACAGGGACCATGAGGGTCCTGGCTTGATCTGAGGCAGGGGAGTTTGGGAGAGGGGCTGGGCAGTCCTGGTGGAGACTTTGGGTTCTGTTGGGCAGTTGGGGAGGTAGCCCTGGGTGGGGATGGCTGCCCAGGCCCTCAGAAACCTCAAGTTCAAGATTCATTGGAGGAAACTGGGCCATGCAGAAGGTATGACTCTGCTCCAGGCTGGATGGCCCTGTGGCTCTGAGCCCCCATGTGAATGGTATGGAGGAAAGGGCCTCTGGGGAAGGGGATGCTCAGGAAGTCAACCTTGCCACAGGCATCTCAAGATATTGATGCTGGAGGTGAGGGCAATGCTTAACCCTGAGGGCTGCCTGGCTTCTGGACAGACTTCTGGCATCAGTGTGAGAAGCATGCAACCACCACATGGGAGGCTGGCATGGAAAGTGGCCAAAGGGGGCGACCCCTGGATCTGGGACCCTAGTTCTGTCTCAGAGGAGGATCTGGACAGGCACCCAAAGGTTAATGCTCTAGGATGCTTCTTGCTTCTTCTCTCCCCTGCCACTCACCAGCCTCTGCCTCAGCAGGGCTGCCTTGGAAGGAATCTTTGCTGTAGGCTCAGAAAGATGCTGGGACATCTCAGCCCAGCCGTCCACCCTCACCCGCCTATCAACCTGCTCCATTTTCTCCATCAACAAGGCCTCTCGAGAGACCCTGGATGTTTGGACTGCCCAGCCCTCTTCTTCTTTTCTCCTTTACTTTCCTCCTGTTGGTGTCAGCTCAGCTTTCCTCCTGGTCTCACCTCCAGTCCCTTATCTTTGTCTTGTTGCCCTTGCCTTACCCTTTCCCCCTTATCAGCCCTCATCTCCTCTCTCTCAGTTGGGCTCTTTCTCCCAGGTAGATCTGCTCTTCTTCTCCCTCTCACCACATCTGCAATCCTTCCGCCCACCCCACCTCCAAATATTTTTCTGCACCTCTCCCTTTTCAGGTACCTCTTCCCATCTTCTCCAGGGCTTCTTGGAGATAAACCCACTGGGAGAACACTTACTGCTTATTAACGAAGCGGCCCGGCGCCTTCTAGGACTGCAGCCAGCTCCTGCCCACAGTTGGGGCAGGGCATCCTTACACAGTCCTAAGCTGCCCCTGCCGCTATCCACAGCTCTGCAACACCAAACCCTCCTACCACCTTCCTCAGCCACCGCCAAGCCCAGGATCTGCCCAACTGACCAAAACCAGACTTTGCAAGAAAAAGCGATTGGGAACTAGCGCCTCCAAAGTTAGGCATCAAGGCAGCTCTGGGACCTAGTCTGCTCCCAGGCAGGCTTGACCCAGGCGTGCCAGTCCCCATCAGCTCCTGTCTGTGGATTGGAACAAGTACAGGCTTGCCTGTCTCCTTTCCTCTGCCAGCAGGTTGCTCCCACACAGGCCCTTGCTCGAAATGGTCCCTGAACTCTCCCCACACATAAGCCCAGCTCCCGGCAGGTCCTGGAAGCATCACAGTCCCTTAAGCGGAGGCCAGTCCAAAGGGAGAGAAGCCGGCTGAGACAGGGACGACTTGGATTGAACCCCTCTTTCCTGCCTGTGGTGGCTCAGTGTTCCATTCCGTGCAATGGGGTGCGCAGCCTTTCCCTTGCAAGGGAGGCGCCGCAGCCCACAGGAGCAGCTGCAGGACCACCACCGGCCTCCGCCCGAGCGCCCGGGGCCTCGAGGCAGCTCCGCGTGCAAAGGCGGGAAGGACCCCGCAGCCCGCGGTCGCGGCCGGGGGTGGGGAAGCCTCGGCAGCCCGCGCGCCCGAGTCGTCGGTTCCAAGGGGCCGCGCCAATCTCCCGGCGCTGCCCGGGCTCCACGCCGCGGCCCCCGCTTACCTTGGGAGGGCAGCGCCCGGCGGCGCCCCGCGCGGTCATACGGGCAGCTGGGTCCCGGCCCGGCGCGTCGGCCGCCGGCGCTCGCTCGCCGCCGCTGCAGAGTCCTCCCCCGGGCAGAGGGGCCGCGCCGCGCCGCTGGTGCCAGGGGTGCTGAGAGACCAGCGGCGGCGAGGAGGACCGAGGCAAACTTTCACTTTCCCCGAGCCGAGCTCCACTGGCCAGCTTCTCGGCACAGCCTTTTAAGCTTGTGGAGGGGAGCATGTGGTTTATGGGAAATCACCCTGGACATGCGCCAGACACACACACACACACACACGCACACGCACACACGCACTGACACAGGCACACACTCTCCGGAGGCCCGCTGAACCGCCTCCCCACCTCCTCCCCTCCCCCAGTCTCTGTCGTGTCTTCCCCGCTGTCTTCCCAGTCGCCCTCTGTTTTCTGAGCTCCGCTCCAAAGCCTTCACGAAAATAACGCGGCCTGGCTCCACCACTTCCCCGCCCTTCCTCCGCGCCCGCCTCTGACAGAGCCTTTCCTTCTGTGCTCTCCAGGCGAATCCGGTGCTATCACCCTCTTTCTAATATTTGTCCCAAGGGACTTTCCCTCTAGGCCTGAAAATCCCCAAATCTGTGCAGGAAATAGGCCGAGAGCAGGGCAGGCAAACACTGCACACTGGGGCCTCTCCGCTGCGCGCTGCAGCCCCTCGGAGGAGCCTGAGTCAGCGGGTTTCTGCAGGCGGCCCCTTCCCTCCTATGCAACCCCCGGAGCAGCCAGCCCAGCCTCTTATCTCCCGTTTTGGGGGTAGGGTGCAGGCTGGGAGGGCCAGGAGGGGAAACAAATGATCCTATGACTGGCTGCGAGCTGGTACTGTCTGCTGTCTGTGACAGGAGACATTCAGAGCACTTGGCCTGTGGGTGATGTAAAAGCTGGCTGGTGCCCATGCCATCCCTCCTGGCGGCCAAACACAGGGCGGGTTGGAGGCTGGGCATCTGAGCCCTAGAGCTCCCTTGATAATTCTGAAAATACACTCACAGAATTGGTTAATCACATTTTATGTCTCTACATGAGAATGAATCTAAATGACTCTAAAAGGATGAGCCTGTTAATTATAATGCCACCTTCAGGAGCTTTTCCTTTCTTCAGTTCATTATGATTCCATGTGTTTCCATTGCTCTGTGAGGTCGCCCACACCCTGGAAAATATCTGATATGTGGCCTTGTCCCTCGCCCCACACCTCCTCTGTTTCAGCCCCAAACAGTCATTTTAACTTCCCCATGCCTTTGCTCGTGCTGGTCCTTCTGCTTGGAATTCTCCTTTCCTCATTTGTCCATATGGCAACCTCCGCACCTGTCAAGGCTGAAATCACATTGCATCCTCCACCAGCCAAGCTGTCTATGACGCCCCAGGCAGATCAATGGTCCCTCTTCCTGTGTTCCCACTGGACTCGGCTCATTCCTCTCCAGTGGCCCTGCTAAGTTGTTTGTCATTTGTTCATCCTTCACACTATTTTAAAAAATATTTTAGCTGGTACTGATGGATATATTCTGCCCCCAGCCTGGACTGAGACTTCCACCCCGGTGGCACTAGTGTTCACTTACATCTGAATCTACAGTGCCCAGTGCCCAGCAGGAGCCCAGCTAGCAGTGGCTGAATGGAACAAAGCCTTCAGAGAGTATTTCATTTATTTGACAAATCTGCTAGGCTCTGTGCTGGACACTGGGATCTGTAACATTGAATGTGCAACATGGTCCCTGCTTGCATGGGCTTGTGGAAGCCAAGGAGTGTGGGGCAGTGCCTGGGAGCTCAGAACCTTCAGGAAGGAAGGCGAGAGACAGAAGCCCTGCCAGAGGAAGCAGGTTGAGGGCTTACTTCCCCTGGGGAATGTTCTTTCAAGTGCCTCTGTACAATAATGATTTAAGAGACCATGTCAACACCACAGCAGTTCTTAAGACTGATAAGACATTAGAGGAAGTAATGCAAGAAAGACAAAACTAGAATTGTCCAGAAGGGAATAAAATTTTATATGCTCTGCTCCCTCCTTCACTCCTCCAGCCCTGCCCCAGGCTGGCTGAGGCTAGAACCTAGGGCCGCCTCTGGAAGGGAGCAGTCATCTTCTATGTCAGCCCAAGGCTTGGCCCCTCATTCCCTCTCAGCTGAAATTCTTTATGTAGCCGGGTTTGAACCCTGGCTCCACCTCTTATAAGCTGTTTAACCTTGACAGCTCTACTCCGTCCTTCACTGTGTGACTTTGAACAAACCTCTCTCAGCCTCTGTGTTCTCATCTGTAAGATGGAGAAATTCATTTTTTGTCCTCACAAAGGTGTTATGGGGATTGAATGAGATGCCTGGGAAGTGTCTTGCGCTACTCCTGACGATAGTAAGTGCTTTCATGGTTATTATCATTGTTAGCACCTGTTGGCTTAAGCAATGATGCAACAGTGCTGCAGTGAACTTGGGAGTTCCAGTGCCAGATTTTAGTCCCACCTCTGCCACCCACTCTCTGTGTGACTTTGGACAAATACCTTAATTCTTAGAGCCTCTCTTTTCCCATCTGTACCAATGGCAATGATAAGAACTTCCTCTAGGGTGATCATGAGGTCAAATAAGCTGACATATGGGAAGTTTCCAGGACGACGTCCAGCACAGAAGAGCTGTTTGGAATCTTAGGCTGTGGGTCACTGGGAGGCAGGGCTGGAGGCTAGGAAGCTCTGCCTGTGTGAAGCCACAGAAGTCTCTCAGTAACTGGGACTCCCCAACTGGACTTCCAGCTGTCTCATAGCTATTTCTTTAAAAGGAGAAACTGTGAATCTGCTTGGCCCACCCAGCTTTACCGGCAGATATCGGGAAATTGAGACTGGAAGAGCTCATGGTGTGCCTGGTGTGGCTCTCCTGAGCAGCTTCTCCTGTGCCCGCCCCTACAGTGGGCCTGAGTCTCTCACCTCCTGTCTCTGCCTGGCTGGCCGGGGAACCCTGGGAGGGTAGCTCCTGGTTGCATCTCAGGGCCAAGCCAGCAGGATGGCGTCCAGCAGCATGCGGCTCCCGAGATATTCACACCCAGGCAGGCCTGTGGGCGCCCATCCATGGGCTGGGAGGGTTGGAACTACAGAATTAGATGCTTTTCCACCCCCACATTGCCCTGGAGGAGGAAATGGAGGCTGAGATGGGCTAAGCCACCTCCTGCAGAGTCACACGTGAATTGGTGGAGTCTGGGGTGGAGGCCTCAGGAGAGTTGCCTGGAGTGAGAGGAGGCTTTAGGGTCTTCTCTGGGCTCCCTGGGCTCACTCTGGTCAAATTAGCCACTGCCCACCTGCTGACTACTGATGGAATCATGTCCGGAGCCCAGTCTTGTGGGAGGCATAGAGGAATTTGGAACAATCTCCAATGTGGGGTTTCAATGATTTCCTAATGTGGCATCATCAAGAAGGCAGTACTCAGCTGACCCCGGGGGAGGGCAGAAGGGAGTATAGGAGGAATCCTTCTTGCCAGAGGAAGGAACCAAGGGTGAGAGGAGAGAGATTGAAGAGAGAGAAATGGAGATGGATGGCAGGAAGTGGGAGGAAAGTCTCATTTGCTGATTATCAAAATGTCTTTTCCTTGGAATTATTTGACAGGCAATTTCTCTTTGAAGAGGTCTTTTCTAGATAATGGACTTCTATCACAGAGGGGTCTTCTTACTCTTTTCTCTCTTCCTTTCCCTTCCCTCCTCCCTTTCTTCCTTCATTCCTCCCTCCCTCCCTCCCTCCTTTCCTCTCTTCCTCCGGTCTCCTCTTTATTCTTCCTTCCTCTCTGCCTGCCCTTCCTTCCTTCCTTTCTTTCTCTTTCTCCCTCTCTCCCTTCTTCAACCCACACTCTCTTTCTCTCTTTCTTTCTCTTTCCCCTTCCCCTCCCCTCCGCTCCCATCTCCTCCCCTCTCCTCCCCTCCCCTTCTCTCTCCTCTTCTCTTCTTTCCTTTCTTTTCTTCCACTAAAGTGACCCAGTGGCCTTTAGGGGATGGATAACAGCAACTTGGGGGTTTGGTGCTGCAGAGAAAATGCTGCTCTCTTGCCCCACCACTCCTGGCAAAGTACTGCTGAGAGCGCCAGACTTGCAAAGACCCCTGACTAAGCCAGTTAAGGAAGGGGGAGTCAGATCCTGGACTGTCTCATGTCCCATCCTGCCCTACCAACATCTCTTGCGCTGTAGCTTTTAGTCATGTCTTCTCCCCCTTTATTGGGGTGGAAGGAACACAGAGGGTGGTGATGGAGACGTCTTTGGACTGGGACCTGAGTTTCCCCATCAATTAAAAGGAAACAGTAGCTCCCAGCCTGCTGGCTTCCCAGGGCTGCTGTGAAGGCCTTCCAGTAGGTAAACTATCAAGTGCCAAAGTTTGGTAATTTGGAAAACTACTGATGTAGAGGTTGAGGCCCACCACCACTGGGGCCCCTTGTCCTCCCAACTGCAGAGACACCTGTGCTGGCTTCCTGGCTCACACCCACCAGGAGCCTTGCCCCAGGACGGGCACTGCTGGGAGGCCCGTATCAGCAGCTCAGCTGCTTTCCCCAGTCCTGAGGTTCCTGCCACTGCCAGGCTGGGCACTGTCTCCCGGGCCTGGACAAGACAGGCTGTCTTAGATCGCTCTCAGGAGCTTTTCAGAGCTGATAAATCTAACCCAGAAGGAACAAATTATCCACAGTGGCTTTTGGCTTCCTGAGAACCTCTGTACCCCCTAGAGTCACCAACTCCTCAACTGAGGGCCTTTCTAAACGTAAGTTTGTTCTAACTTTCACACACACACACACAAAGGAACCACAAAAAGGATGAGTATTTGCTGGTGCCCAAACAGCAGACCAGGCCCATTTCAAGAGCAAAGGAACTAGCCTGGGCCCTGGGTGACTGCAGAGCAAATGAGACAGAGAATTGTCTGGAGACGGGAAGTGAGAACCTGTGCCGTCTGTATTCCTATGTTAATTTAGCTAACAGTTTTGAGTGCCTGCCCTGTGCTGGGTCCTGTGCTAGTCCCAGTTCATTGAATTGTGTGCCCTCCCTGCTCGCAGACTTCCAGAGAGACAGACATGTCAAGGGATAATCTAATGCGAGGGAGCGAGTGTGATGAGGGAAAAATATCCAAAGTGTCCCAGGGGCACAGAGTAGCTTGGAAGTCAGTCACCTGAAGGGAACCAGAAACTTGGAGCTGTGAAGAGACTTGGGGGGCAAAAGAGTTAGGGTCCCAGATGTGGCTGGGGAGACAGAGGCCTCCATTCTACATCGAATGATTTAAGGGCATTCCTTGCCTGGGTTCTCTGTGTTGGTTTGCTCGGTGCCATCTAAGAGATCCTCATGTAGGGGCCAGGCTGGGAAGGGGAGGGATTGAAAAGGCCCACAGCAGGGGTGTGAATGGGGAGGGAAGGCCTCCCAGGGTTGCCCTATGGGGGGGGGGCAGGGAATGGGTAACCCCCCACCCCAGTCTGCAGCTCTCATCTCTATGGGCCGCCCTAAGCTGCAGGCCAGGGTCCCAGGCCAGCCCCATGTCCTCCCAGTGGCAACTCCCCTTCCCCATGCCTGGTGCTAGGAATTTCTCCCCAGGAAGTAGGAAGAGTCACAGCAGCCCTCACTGCATGGCGGGGAGAGGCGGGGTGGGTGGGTGGGTAAGAGTATTAGCTCTGTGGCCAAACTCTTTGGGTTGAAATCCCAGCTCTGCCTCCTGCTAGTTCTGTGACCCCGGGCAAGCTACTTAACTTTTATGTGCCTCAGTTTCCTCATCTGTAAAGTGGGGCTAATAATGGCTGGCACCTTCCTCATAGGGGTTGTTGTAAGGATCAGATGAGCTATTACATGCAAAATGCCTAAACATTGCCTGGAGTGTCCGAGGTGTCCTATAAGGGGCAGAGCTATCATTATTAGGGGGCCATGAGGCGGAGGGGGCATTGCATCCATTGTCCAGTCAGTGTCGCTTCAAGCTCAATCATGGAGCCCCCCAGAGCGGGCTGCGCTGATGCCTCCTCCTCAGCACCCTAGCCAGGGAACAATGGGGGAGGGGGCACGCGGCTGGTTCCACCTCAGAAAAGCCCCTTTCCTGCTAAGAATGTTCTTCGGGATCCTGTTGTGGGGAGAGCCCCTGCTCTGGAGTCCAGGAGGATGTGGGAGCCGCTTAACCCTAGAGCTGAGAGGGCTGGACAGGGCCTGTGTTCTCACTTGCTAGCGCCGAGCACCAGAGTTGCTGACAGGAGCAGGAATGCAGTATTTCTCAGGAGCTTCCTTCCTTCCCTAACCACACTTGGCCCACATAATCGGCAACCACCAATTGGCCCATTCATTAGAAAGCCTCCTGATTGCAGGGAGCCGAGGGCCAGCTCCCTGCCCCCTCTCACTCACGCTCCAGCTGCCATGCACTGGGCTGCTGGCCCCCAGACAGCCTGGCCATCAGACCTGGAGCGCCCTCCTCTTCTCCCCTTTCAGGGGCAGAAGTCTGGGGCAGAGTTCAGGCAGGGCCACGGCTCAGTGTGAGGGCTCCTTGGGGCTGTTAGGTGAAAGTTCTATTCCTGAAATTAAATTCCTTCAACAAGACTGCAGTGCCCAGGGCTCTGCTAGAAGCTGTGAGGGAGCCAAAACTAGATGACCCCGTCCTTGCCGTGGTACTAGAGAAGGAACGCGGAATTTGACATCGCAGTAAATCCTGGGTGTATCCTTTACTCTCTGAGCCTCGGTTTCCTGAGGAGTAGAATAATGTTGGCCTCACAAAGTTAGGGATAAGGTCAAATTAGAAATTGACTGGAAGATACTCTGTAATGTTGGAAGACTCGTGCGGATGCTGGCTGTCATTATGAAAGGACTTTGGGTTTGAGATCTAGGACTCTCCAGTCAGATCCCAGCTCTGCTACTTTCTTGCTGTGAGACCTCTTTGAGCCTCAGTTCCCTCATCTGTTACATGCCTCTGAGTGTTGTTGTGAAGAGTCAAAACAGTACAGAACCAGGCCCTTGTTCCAGAGTGGGCGCCTGGCGAATGTGAGCTCGCCGCAGAGAGCAAACCAGGCTTTTCATGTTCCTCTCAGTGGCTGCATGCTGTGATCACTCAGCAAATATTTGCTGATTGACTGAAGATGATTGATCTTGGACTCCGGTGCCAACATCCCTCGAGAAGCTGGAGACTCTCAAGGATCCTTGAGCCCCCTCCACAGCTCCTGGGCCTTCTCTAGCAGAGATGGAGCTGCCACGTCTGAAACCCCTGTCCCTTCTCTTCACCCCTACCTTAGGTCAGATATTTGCTTCCCTTAAAACTCTTAAGAGGCTATTTGGTTGAACTGCATTTTCAGTTTTGCAAGAAGACTGTCACACCAAAGCTCTTTTAGTGTGGAAAAGGCAGAGAACTATAAGGAAATACATTTTTGTGATACTATAGAAATCATATCCGAGTGCATCCCTGAATTTAAAAAATAAAAGCAGGAACTCTATGACTAATTTGTTGTTGTTTCAATGCATCATTTATTAATGATGACAGTTCCTCAGAGATTGGAATATAAATCCTCACACTTTGTGCCAAGCAATAATTAGTGTCACACAAATGACAATGACAAAGGAGATTTTGAAAGGATACCGTAGGGAAGTGGGTGTGGCTCAGTGGATAGAGCCCCCGTTTACCATATGGGAGGCCTGGGTTCCCGTCCCGAGGCCTCCTTGTGAGGGCACGCCGGCCTGAGCGGTGCGGTGGGCTGATGCAGCAACCTCACGGCAGGAAGCGGGTGTGG
>JAQZBX010017807.1:6043-35316 GCA_029593785.1 Cabassous unicinctus | reverse complement strand
AAAAAAAAAAAAAAAAAAAAAAACAACTTCATGACAATACCAAATAATGGCAAGGATGCAGACAAACTGGATCACTCATACATTGCTGGTGGGAATGTAAAATGGTACAGCCACTATGGAAAACAGTTTGGCCATTTCTTATAAGACAATATGCAAATATCATAGAGTCCAGCAGTTGCACCTTTGGGTACTTATCCCAGAAAAATAAACACATATGTTCACACAAAAACCTGTACAGGAATGCGCACAGCAACATTATTTGTAATAGCCAAAAACTGGAAACAACCCAGATGTCCTGGGAATGGCTAAACAATCTGCTACAACTATACCGTAGAATATTATTCAACAATAAAAAGGAACACACAATCATTACATGCAACAACCTGGATGAATCCCAAGGGAATTATGCTGAGTGAAAAAAGCCAATCCTCGGGGGATGGATGTGGCTCAAATGGTTGGGCGTCCATCTCCCATATGGAGGGACCTGGGTTCGATACTCGGGACCTCCCGGTAAAATTAAAAAAAAAAAAGAAAAAAGCCAATCCTCAAAGGTCATATACTGTATGATATATGAATATTTATATAATATTCTTGAAATAACAAAATAGAAATGGAGAACAGATCTGTTTCCAGGAGTTAGGGATGGAAGCGGGAGAAGCGGGAGGGAGGTGGTTGTGGCTGTAAGAAGACAATATGAGGGATGCTTGTGGTGATGGAACTGTTCAGTCCCTTGACTGTGGTGGTGGATGTGCAAACCTACATAGGTGACAAAATTGCACAGACCCAAACACACACACACACGCACATATACACACACACACACACACATGGGTAAAGATAGGTGGATTGTATTAATGTCAATGTCCTTGTTATAGTACTAAACTTTTGCAAGTACTACCATTGGGGTAAACTGGGTAAAGGATACATGGGATCTCTCTGTAGTGTTTCTTAAAATTGCATGTGAATCCACAATTATCTCAAAATTAAAAGTTTAAATAAATAAATACAAAAGCACTAGTAGGTAAAGATACATGTATATGCAAATATGTTTACTGCAGCACTGTTTACCATACCAAAAATAAAACAAAACTAGAAACCATCTGGACTTCTTTTAACAGGAAAATAGTAAAGTATGGTACTTCCATACTACAAAATATCATGTAAAAAAATTTTTTAATGAGATGCCATATTTAATCAATGCTAAGAAGTACTTTATTCCCCATATTTTAACATTCCTGAAACCCAGGTGTGCATCATAACTGAGGAAACTGTACAATTAAAATTGCCATGCTGTTTTCTTTCCTAATTACACATAAAGATGCCATTGATGGAAGGTGCACCATTATGTTACCTACTGACCTGGAATAATGTCCATAATATTTGGCCAGGTTAAAATTTAAAAAGCAAATTATAGAGTAATATAAAGGGTGTGATTCTCATTTGAAGGAGGAGGAGGAAAAAGAGACATAGGCTTTGAAAAAATGTCCTCTCGATTATTTGCACCGTCTATTATCATTTGGGTGGACTCAAGTGTACTTAATTCAGGCAAGCTTGTCCACAGCGAGGCTAACGAAGGCTGGGCTTGAAGACGCCAACACACAACGGCCTCCCACACGCCTCACTGTGCCAGGTGTCCCGAGAACAGAGAAGCAAACAAGCACAGGGCTCTCCGTCTTACATGATTTGGTCCAAAGCATCCCATCTTTGTGCAAAGTAAATGGAATTAAAATAAACTGCAACGCAGAGATAAAGGGCCAAAAGGATCCGTGAGAAAAATGGCAACCATCTGTAAGAAAACAAAATTGGACCTATGTCTTTTACCATAGACCACACAAAAATAAATTCCGGATGGATTAAAGGCTTAAATGTAAACACCAAAAATCTTACAAGAAAATCAAAAGACCATATGCACAATCTAAGGTTGGGGAAGATTTTCTTTAAAAAAAAAAAAAAAACAAACTCAAAAACTGATAGGTAGGTATCTAAGTCAGTAAAACAGCACTTGACCGTGTTAAAATTTAAAACTTCAGTATTATACAGGGATACCATTTTCTTTGTTTAAAACAGATAGATTTGAAAAAATATATATTTTCCAAGCAGAGTATAGAGGAAAGCTAGAATATACAAAGAGCTCTCACAAATTGACAAGGAGACAAATAACCCAATAAGAAAATAGGCAAAGAAGAAGAAGAAGCCTTGCACAAAAGAACAAAGCCAAATAACCAACAAATATTTTTAAAAGATACTGAAATTTACTAGCAATCAGGGGAATGCAAGTTAAAGTGACAGCAAGCCGCAGAGCTTCCTTCCTTCCTTCCTCCCTCCCTCCTCCTCCTTCTTCCTCCTCCTCCTCCTCCTCCTTCACCTCTTCCTCCTCCCTTCTTTTTCTTCCTTCTTCTTCTTCCTTCTTCTTCCTCTTCCTCTTCTCTTATTTCCAGAAGTTGTGGGTTAGAACAATCATACCTAAAACAAGCCACTATTCTTCACCCATCAGACTGACAAAATTTCAAAACAACACCTGCCTAATGTTAGAAAGAAGAAGGGAAAAGGGTACTCTCATATACTGCTGGTACAAAGTTTTAGAAAGCTATCTGACCACAATTATTAAAAATAAACATAGTCTCTTTGATACAGTAACCCGCTCCTTTATCACAAAGAAATAAATCCCTATTACATAAGGAAGATGATCAAAGATGTTTATTGCTTCACTCTTCATAGTAGCAAAAAGTGAAAACAAAGTCAGCATTCCTTAGTAAGCAATTGTTTTTACACCTGTATCAAGCAATATAATGCAGCCATTTAAAAGAATTATTAAAACTGTAACTTGGAGAGGTTTTGACAACATAGCACCAAGAGAGAAAATAAAGATACAGAATATTATGTGTTATTTCATTTTTGCAAAACAATGACAATAAAACATATGTGTATAAATGTACATGTGTATTTTATTTGTAAATGACTATATAAGTGTGGAGAAAAAGATAAAAGATCTAATGAGCATAGAGAGGGAAAAGAGGATATAGGACAGAAAAAGGGGACAAAAAAAAAAGATAAAACAGTTGACAAAGAATCAGGAAAAAGCTGAAGCTTGGCAACAGTGACAAGTCACAAGGCAGTAGATTTCAAGACACTGTAAGGATAAAAGTTTAAGGATGCTAGGCACTTAGATATCAAGTTGGAGAGCAGGTGTAGCTCAGAGGTTGAATGCCCGCTTCCCATGTACAAGGTCCCAGGTTTAATCCCCAATGCCTCCTTTGAAAAAAAAAAAAAGAAATCAAGCTAATCTACTTATAGAGGAAACATAAAATGGGAAAATAACCAATTTTAAATGGATTAAATCATAATTTCTGACAATTTTCTAAACAGTTACTAAGACAAAGTAACTGTCTTCTCTAGGGTAGGCAGACCTCCAATGCTTGGTCTGGATGAGGACGCTGCCTAGAACTCTCATGGCAGACGCAGAACGTCAATATCAGGGACAGGAGCTAGCAGCTGAAAAAAGCAGCCAAAGGAGCTGATAAATCAAAAGGGAAAAAGAGAATGGAGAACATCAAGAGCACCTAGATCCAGAAGGAGCAACTAAACAGGAAATGAGGAAATGGACATGATGTCAAGTCCATGATCAATGGGATCCGAGTTTCTCACAGTCCACAGCCCTTGAGAAAGAAAACTCACTCCAAAAGCTTGCTTTAAAAAAAAAATGTTCTCATGTCTAATTTCTTACCGTATCTGGCCCATCTGATCTATTCAGCCAATCTTACCAGGGCTCAGTCCTAAGCCTTTCCAATCCTTCCGTGTCTTACCCCACTACTACCCCTTCGCTCAGCCCTCCTGCCTCCTGCCCTGCGCTACTTACTCCCTGCCCTCCCAGGCCGCCCGCTGTCTCACTCCTGCCCATCCACCTCGCACCCTGAACAGAAGCTGCCCCTAAACACAAATCTGACTATGTCATTATTTTACTTATTCGTACCAAAAGTATGGTATGGGGACCACTGGTGGTACACACCGTGATTTTACAGCAAACGGAGATGAATATTTTCATGTTAATCATTTTAATATGTTTAAAAAAAAGCAGAGCCGGCACATCAATCTTTGATTTCACTGATGGTATTACAAGACCAGAGTAAAGACTGCCTGGGAATTCCACCACAAGCCAACCTTTGGCTCAGATGGAACACAGATATGGTAAAAATTGTGAAAATGGTCAGAGTTAAAGAAATAATACAATAACTTTGTAAGAGACAAAGTTCAAACACTTTGCCCCATGACAGCAGAGAAGAATCTACTGACTTTCCAGCCTCACCTCCTAACACACACAATGCACTCATCTGCTGTATCCATTTTCTCCCACATCTTTGTTTATTTGCATTTGCCTCTGCCTGGAATTTCCATCCCGCCCATTTGACCACATAATACCGTCTACTTACCCATCACATCTGTACTCTATAATTATTATTACAGGTCATCATGATTGTACATCTCTCAGACTCAATTGCGAGTTCCTTGAGTACAACTATCTCGTCCAGTTTACAACCCCAATGCTCATACAGTGCTAAATAAATAATTGTTGAATGGAGGAATTAATGAGCAATAATTCTAGCCTTTAATTTCCAGTAATTATCAAAAACTGCAGGCATATTTAGTCACAGAAAGAAAATGTATTGAGTTTAATAAGTTCTGTGGTATGCCACGCAAGCATTATTGCACCTAAATCCTCACGAAAGCCCTAGGAAGTGGGTCCTATTACCATCATCGATTCTCCAGATGGTGCCACAGAGGCCTTGAGAAGTCAGGCTAAAATTACACAGCTGGTAAGGGGAAAGAGGGGGAGGGCATGAGGATGAGTGTGTCTGACACCAAAGCCCACACTTCATGCTCACTGTCTCACTGTCAGAAGGAGGGGTCAGTGATGATGATGATGATGACGACGACGATGAAGACAGCAGCAGCTAACATATATCATTTACTAGAGGCCAGGCAGTACTCAACAATCAATATAAGTAATATGAATGTATATTAAAATTCAGACATGGAAACGTGCACAGATTTGTTAAATGCTATAGAGCTCCCAGATTGCTGATAATCTTTTTCCAAAAAAAAAACTATTCATTTGACCAATACAATAAAATAAAAGAACATGCACTGTAGAATCGTCTACCTACTACAGAGTCTCCAAGTGGAAACAAAGTGCTCAGGGCAGGGCAGCAGGGAATCCAATTAACCAACCACAGGGTTTTTTGCCAGTATGACAAGAATAACAACACCCAGTCAACACCCCAAAGATACAAGAGGCTGGTAGGAAACTTGTGACGAACTGAACTGAAGATAAAAATCACATGATGAACCTTCAGAGACATTTAGAAAGAGGAAAAGGAATGCCTGGAAAAGCCACTACATTTCATAAGAGTCAGAGAGAACACGTGACAGTTTTCAACTGCACCAAATATAACATGAGGAAACAGCAAAGGGCAGCTGTTTTTGTTTCTTACACATCCTTTAATTCCTTAACACGTAGAAAAAAACACCAGAACAAATCGCTGTCCCCCAGCGCGCTTTTGAAAGGAGAAGGAAGAGTCCCCTCTGATTTCTTCTGACACAGTCACCCAAAAGGTTCAAAGAAATTTACAATTTCTAAACGTCCTGAGAAGAATCCTGGAAACCAACTCACTCCCACTCATACAGGCAAAGAGACCCAGGGTGCAAGTGTCAAGATACTTTATAGAGAATTATAATTACAAAAACAATGGGCAACAATTACTGGAAACTTACTCTCTGCTAGGAACTGTTCTAAGGACTGCCGTGAAGTCATCAGAACAACCGCAGAAGTGGATGTTATTATGCTAGCCTCATTTTACAGATAAGGAAATCGAGGCACAAGAAAGGCAGAAACTTGCCGAGGGTCACAGCAGAATTAGAACTGGCAAAAACAGACTCAAACACCAAGCTCTCAATCCCGTGCTATCCCCAGTGCCCTGCAGTTTCCGTCTGTTATTTATAATTCCAAGAGGAAACGTCCAGATGATGTTCTGTAATTCCACAAGGAAAGGAGATGCTTCTCTGGAACAATAATGAATCTAGCCTTTGGCGTAAATTCCACTGACCTCTGAGTTCTTGGGCCATTACTTCTAGAAGGCAAAATATTCAAAAGATACTTTAAAGCTTCTCCACAGACCAAGTTTGACTGACAGAACACAAAACAATTTTATTTAACCACAAGAATGTCTTCATTCTTGGAGGGAAACAGCTAGAAAACACCACCAATAGAAAGTGGTGGGGAGAAGCACATGTGCGCTGGAGCCCAGGGACTCCACCACTTCTTCCTGGGGTGTTTCTAAGGACACGGTCTGAAGGGCTGCAACTTCCCCGAACAAAAATGCCGTCCTCTCTCTCCCTCCCTCCCTCCCTCCCTCTCTCTCTCTCTCTTTAGATTTTTGGCTTTAGCAGAATAATAATGTCCATCACATAGGTCCAAAAACCCAACAACAGCTTCAGTCCTGCTAGCACTCTCTTTCCCAGCCTCATCTGTTTACAAACCCCTTCAGCAACTTTTGTCACATCAGGGGATGATATGTACTCTTACTTTCTTACGTGTCTTGAATTTGCCTCACTTTTTTCCACTCAAATAAGCCTGTTTTAAAAGGAAAAACTGTCACTACTGAAGTGAAAAACCAGTATCAAAGTGCAATAAGCAGAGTAGCCCTAAAAGCAAATGCATTTAAAATAAAGTATTAAAATTCTGACTCTCAGGGGAGCAGATGTAGCTCAGTGGTTGAGAGCCTGCTTCCCATGTACAAGGTCCTGGGTTCAATCTCTGGTACCTCCTGAAAAAAAAAAAAATTCTGACTCTCACCAGTGCCAGAGGAAGAGTGAGCTTGAAACCTGTTCATTCTCTGTTGAAAAGAAGGGGGAGGCTTTGGGGACATATGATTTTGAACTACATGATACTGTCATTTTTGTAGGCCAAAATGATCAAATATTGGCAATTTTGGTTAGTTTAACTTCATATTAATACCAAACTGAGTCTCTCTTCTTGATGCCTTTGGAACTCAAAAGGAATTGAAAGGGGGCTAACTTACCTAGTAGGCAATTCAAAGGAATTTAATACCATGACGTTTAACACCTAAAATAATTTTAAGGACTTGCAGTGACACAAAGCTCTCATTTGGGGAAACTCAGTGCTAGAAAAACAAGAAAGAACATAGTGTTAGAGAATGAGAACCTTGCTGGGAATGGGAAGTCTGTGCTCAAACCCCCGTTCCACTACCAAGAGACCACGAGATTCACTTCACCTAAAGGTCTGCTTCCCCAGCACCAACATTTAGGAGATGACAATAAATAAATGCGGCATCAGTGACCAGCCCCCATGCTTTTATACCTGTAGAAGTAGAGAAATGTGTCCATATTACTGGCCTATGATCTGGGGGGGCTGCAAGGATTCAGTAAGACTGATGAAGTGCAGGCAAGCCTTTCGAAGGCGCACAGCGCTGTCACAAGAAAGACATTATCGTGACAATGCAGCAGCCACAGGGAACAATTGTTGGGCGTTTTGATCACCCTGTATTCCTTCTGCCTTTATAACAGCTCCTGGGCATCTCTTTGAAGGTTTATTTCTTCCTCGCTGAATACTGAACTCAAGTAGCCATCTTTTCACCATAGGACCCAATAGGGTCCCTGAAACCTCCTTCTGCCAAATCCTTCTGCTGGCATCCAGAGGACCAAGTGACCTGAGCTTGGCCAATCTGGTGTTTCCTCTCTGGAATGTCAATCCTGAGCAGAACCAGAGAGTCAGAAAGCAGTTGGTGTTCACTCCAGCAGTGGTGCCCTAACTGGATTAGCATTCCCAGTAAGAAACCACATCTGCAGCTTCTGCTTCTGACTTGGGATCTTTCTAAAGCTGCCTTTACTCCTTCTTGTTTCCAAACCTGGCCGGCCACTGATTCTCTGAGCACACAATATCCTGAGCTGGAACAGATTTCTGTTGCTTGTTATCAAAGAGCCCTGGCAGATACACCTGTGTACTCTCCTACTGAGGTTCATCTCTAGCTGCACCCCCAAGCCAACACCTCACAGTCCTGCCTGGAACCTTTCTTAAGACAGTACATTTAAAATGGCATTCAAAGATAACACTTGGCCTTTTAAGACAAATTCCTTCTAATGTTCTATTATTTTTTAGTAGACACTGGTTCTTAGGCTCCTGGGGAAGACTGATGCAAGAAGAGACAAATGCAAAAATCCCTGTTTCCCAAATGGGGAATGTTTTCCAACTGCCCCTCTGAGAGCCAAAGTGAACATCTACAAGGCTCACAAATTGACATGCCTCTCCTTTCTATTTGCATTCTACTACCTGTATCAATAGGCAGCGCTGGATAAGTGTCAAACGGCATAAGAAGCCAGAGTGTACCCCCTGGGGGGCAGGGACCACCTAATATCCCTACAGGTCTGGAGCTTCCACACAAGGTATCTCACTTAATCCTCACAACCAGTAAGGGAGACCTTATCCTCGGGCTCAGAGAGGTTAGGCAGGTCACGCAGCTAGGGAGGGGAAGAACCAGGATTCATGAGCCCTTGCCTCTCACGCCAGCCCGCTGGAGGCACATCGACAGCCTCCTACATGTAGCCCTCAGCATCCCATTCTGTAATCACTGCTTTCATGGACTATTTCCCCCAATGGACGGAAAGCCCCGTGGAGAAAGAAAGATGTCTGAAATGTTTGGGAAACCCATTGTCCAGCAAAGAGCCTGACACCAAGTAGGCATTCAGTAACTGTTAAAAAATAAGTGATCCAACAAATATTTATTGAGCACTCACTGTGTGCCACTGTGAAGCAAAATGAGCATGATTCTAGCTTGCCATCTGGTTGAGAAGGCAGGTTTAATCAAATCAGCATACAAATGTATAATTTTAAACTGAGATTTATAGACTATGACAGTAAAGAGCAGGGGTCAGCAAACGAAGGCCTGTGGGCCAAACTGCGTCCACTGCCTGTTTCTGCAAATACAATTCTATCGAAACACAGCCATGCCCATTTGTTTACATATTGTCTATGGCTGCTTTCATACTCCACAGGCAGAGGTGAGTAGGCCCACAGAGGCTAAAATATTTACTATCCGGCCCTCTACAGGAAATATTTCCCAAGCCATGATAAAGAGCAAGGAAAACTGATCCTGATGGACAGGATGGCTGGGGGAGGAGGGGGTGTCAAGGGTCTGAAAAAATACTGAAAAGTTTAAAACAAGCAAACAAAAAAAGGCAAAGGTGGCTGGATCTAAGAGTGAGGGGAGTGGAGCAGGATGAGGCCAGAGAGGCGGGATGGAGCCAGAGGGGGCGAGGCCTCCGGGCTGGGTTAGGGATGTGGCTCTTTATTCCAACAACAAAAAAATCCCAGTGGGGGTTTTCAAGCAGGGTGTGGCAGAGGGAATCTGCCTTCTGCCGAATTCTCTCGGAGCAGGGGAAGCAGGACAAGAAGGATGCAGGGAACCACTTTGGAAGCTGCAGCAGTTGTACAGTGGGAGACTGGGGTACTGTGATGGCAGAGGAGCGAGGGAGACACACAGATATCAGTACTGGACGAGGAAGGGAGGTGGCTTCTCTAGCTTTTCAGGTTTCCGGTGCCTCCTAAGAACAAAAAAACAAACAACTAGCAAAGAAACCAAAAAACCAACTCAGGGGAGCCGATGTGACTCAGTGGTTGAATGCTGGCTTCCCACATACAAGGACCAGGTCCAATCCCAGGCCCCAGTACCACACACACAAAAAAAAAGTTCACTGACTTTCCCTCTTGAGGTCAAACTTTCTCACAGAGTCGAATCAATGAGCTGATCTTTCCTGCATGAAGGTTGTGCCACCTTTAACCAAAGGCATTTCTAAGATAAAACCAGAACTCTGATAATGAGAAGCAATCGCACCCCTAAGGAAAAAAAAACACACACAAAAAACAAAACTATTTTTTTACACCCAGCCTCAAAACCAATTTAATGAATCACTAAATGTGATATAATAAGAAGAGAACAGACATTGGGCCCAAAAACTTTGGGCCCTTCCAATTCTGAACACTTCTGAGATGTCCAACTTCAACTGCACTGTTTAACCTCTTTGAGTCTCTGTCTTCTCTTCTGTAAAGAAGGGAAAACACTACTGCTGTCCCCTAGTCCCCTAGCTGTCCTGAAGATTGAGAGTCAATGTAAACAATGAGCTAGCAGTCCCGGGCCAACAGTAACTCTTACTGTTACTATTAAGCACCATACTCCTCATGCCAAAAACAAATTATTCACTTTTTAAATTCTACTATAAAACTTAACACTTTACATAATGAAAGTAAATAACAGTAAATTCTATTATGTAAGAACACATAATAATCTACCATTTAGAGTACGATTGTCTCCCTCAGGAAAGGGACAGCACAATTAAATAAGTAAATAAGTTGTACCATATGTACACCTGTACACACACACACACACACACACACAAAAACCTACCTGGGCAAGGGAAGGGCAAGCCCTTCTGCACTATCCCAGTACTTGGAACAATGATTGGCTGGGAGTACTGGTGTCCCCCAGAATCACCCAGGGAGCTTGTTGGACCTGTGGATTCCTGAGCTCCCCCACCTGCACGTTCACACTCCCTGATTCAGATCTAGGATGAGATGTGAAATGTGCATTATTATTCAGTATCCCAGGTGATTCTGATGCAGGTGGACCTTGGATTAGAAAAGGAGAAACTCTGCGTTGGCTGATGCTCGGCCCCAAACCAGGCCCTCAGGAAAAGCCAAATCAATAGACAGGTGATGTGATCTAATGCCACAGACGTAGACTGAGGGCCTAAAGAGTGACAGACACAGAACATCTGTGCAAAACACAGAGAAGTGAAAAATGGAGAAGCAGCCCTTCTGCCTCAAAGTCCAACAGACTTGGGGTGGGAAGACATCTGAACCCTTGACTACAGTCCGTACAATGCAACACGAGCACTCATCCGCACAACAGATCTTTACAGAGCACCTTCTAGGTGCCATTCTAGCACTGGGGATATATTAGATATATCAGTGAACAAGACAGCAAAACATCCCTGCCATCACCGAGCAGACTTGCTCGTGATGGAAGACATATAATAAAATAAACAAGCATAAGGGACAATCTGGTAGGTGGTGATAAGTATTATGGAGAAAACTGAAACAAAGAAGGGACAGGGAGCATCAGGAAAGGGAGTACAACTTTAAATTTGCACCAGGTTCAAATAATCCCATAGCTCTGTTAAAATTTAGCTCTGCCTGCTTGGCTAAAGGCTGTCAAAGTCTCACACCACAGATAAACAAGAGTATAAAAGGACGGAGAAGGGAATGATTCACTCTCCTGGGCAGGCTGGGCTAGGAGTGTGGGGGACATGGAACGTTTCCAGGATGAGATGGACACTGAGCAAAGAAGATGCCTTCCCGTCCCTTGCAAGAACGTTCCTCATGCCACCCCACGGCTGCAGAGTGTGGGTTGGATCTGACATCACAAAGCCTTTCCAGCAAGGACCTGGATGTCTTTGTGTATCTTACCTTTGCCAAAACATGTGCTTCTCCTTCCAGTCAATGATGTCACCTTATTCAGTGACATCAGCCTTTCCTGAGTCATGAATATCAATGGCAATTTTTAGGACCCCTTTTTTTTTTTAAATTATAGAAGGGAAACGTTCACAATAGAAAATATAGAAAACACCATAAGATATAAAGATTCTCAATATTCTTAACCCCCAGCACTACCTCTGTTCTCACCAGTGTTGTTTTGTTTTTACTCTACCTTGTTCTTTTGTTTAACACAGCTAAGATAACTCTGCATCCATCTAATTTTGTATCCTGCCCTTTTTATTTGTCATTACAACATATGCGTTTTTCTGCTTTAAAAAAATTCTATATGAACACCATTTTTATTGACTATATAACATTCCATCCTGTTGACTTACCATACTTCATTAATCATTCCCTAATTGGTGGGCATTTAAAGTTTCCAAGTTTTCATTACAAATTGCCCTAAAAATAACTATATTCAGAAAGGTATTCCAGGTAATACTCTCAAAATAGATTCCTAGAAGTAGAAATATTTTAGACAAATAGCTACTGTACAGACGGTCTATAGATCTCCCAAATTTAATCTCAGCACCTCGTAGCTGCAGAGGCAGAATACCAAAGCCGGTCCACCTTTCTGGTGGTAAATGGTTTTAGAAACAGCATATTTACCTGCTATCAGAATCTGAGGCAATCTCCTTTCTCCCTCCAAAGCGGATCTGGCACTGTATAGAAAAAGAAGTCACTGAGATCAGCTGTCTGGATGGGACGTTCAAAACATCACGAAACAGCCCACGCCAGCCTTTGGGGTCAGGAGGACTCAGGACCAGAAACTCCGGGTGCCGAGTCCTTGCGTCCCTGGGCCCTGGGGGGCCAGCACAGGACTTAAAGACAGTGGACACCTCAGCCTTCAAGCTGCCACAGAAAGGAACCCCTTTTCTCCCTCTTGGCACTGACCCTTCTAAGAAAACAACGCTAAGAGGAAAACAAAACCACGCGGCCTTCGGCAAATTATCTTGGAAACTTCTTATATCTGCAGCAGCTGACTGTCTAGAACAGAGCTTGTAGCAGGTGATAATTAAAACATCCACATATCTGTGATAATGGATCCCTTTTGACAGAGCCCAAAACTTACTATGTCTGACTATAAAACTACAATAGCGTAAAACAAGCTTCAAACAAGGCACTCGGTTGTTCCGAATGACAATTTATCCAAGGTGGGTAAAAAGAAAGCAAACTACTCTCCTTTAAGGTGCAGAATTTCCACTGTGGGTGGCAAGCTTGTGAGACTCTGGAACATACTGTCAAAAATATATACAAAGATACAATTTAAAACAATACATTTGTCAAAACTCATGGTGTATTTTGTTGTTTGTAAATTATACGTCAATAAAAAGGCATATACAACACTTTGACCCTCAAAATAATAATAGTAATTAGGAGGAAGAGGCAGACGACGTGTGCTTTGAGCATAAGCTCCAATTTATTCCTACTTAACTGCTTTTAAGTGGCTCAACCGGCCTCCTCCTCATCTTCTTGTCTTATTTCCTTTTTCTGGAGCAAAGAAAGACGAAACTAAGAATGTAGGCTCTGCAATTACCAGCTGGGCCCTTTCCTACTTTAACAAATGCAAGTCCCTCAGTAACCCTACAGAGATAAGTGACCTGAGTACAGAGAAGACTGCCCAGAGAGGTCAGATGAGGTGCCCAGCATACACAGCTGTGAGGAGATGACGCTGGCATTCGAGCCCAACCACGTCAGAGCCCAAAGCCTCTGGCCCTTCCCCTGCGACTCATACCGCAAAGCCTGTGCAGATGCTAAATTCTCTGGGCTCACTCTACACTTAATACACACCCCTATTAAAGCTTTCATCTCCCTGTACTCTAACTACATGCATGTAAGTGTCAGTCACCCCTGCTAAAATGTGAGCTCCTGGAATTCCAGGCTTGGGTCCTAGCTCTGCCATTCACGATAAAACCTGAATCAAGTGACTGACCTCTCTGAGCTTCAGTTTCTTCATCTGTTAAATGGAAATAACCACAATAATTATCTCATAGGGTAGTTGGAAGGTTTTGATGTAAAGCACTTAGCAGAGAGCCTGGCACACAATGTACATGCAATAAATGTCCGCTAACAGTAGCACATGTCTCTGTGTGCCCGGTACCTGGTACATGCAGACAAGCAAACTGATTAAAGCCCCAAGCAAAGCTCACCTCCCAGCCCAGCCAGAACCAGGCATCAGTGATAGCATCAACTGACCATAGCAGAGCCCACTTGGGGGCTCCGCCCAGCTGCTGCCAGCAGCAGACTGTCCTGGGCACGGCCTCGGTTCATGGAAGCATGAGGTACTAACTCCAAACCACCACCACAGCGCCCTTAAAAAGCAACTGGAGTTGGCCTAAAACATGACTGCTTGAAAACTGGACTTTGAAACCCACATCAACGTCCTTCTCAAAGGGAGTTCGCTGAAAGGCATGGTAGTTGAGAGAGCTTTGGAAATTCATGATACAGGAACTCCTCTGCCCCCACCTCTGATAGTCTTCCTTGCTCTAACATTTCTATTTTTTTAAAGTCTTCCACCTACTCTATCATTTCTGGGGGAAACTATTAGCCTCGCAATTCCAAGATACAAAGTGGAAGTAAGCCAGAGGTGGGGGGGTGGGCGGTGTAGGAGGGGGAATAGTGACCACTGGCCACCCTCCTGCCACACAGAAATGACTTTTATATTAATTATTTGACCCTTATTATTACTCAACCCAAAAGTCTAACGTATGTTTTGCTCTTACCTGTTTGACTGCATCCAACAGTCGCTCCAGCAGAAATTGTCTTTTCATGTCATTGTTCTGTGATCCTAAAATGTAACAAGGCTTTATTAGTTCTGTTTGACGTTAGCCCTTCTATTAATGCTTTCTGATTCCAGGGCATATGGCCGGACCCAACTAGGATTGGCCCCTCATTAACAAAACCAATAACAAAACTAGGTGCCAATAATCTACATCATTATGATGAAGTTTGCCCAATACGCCTGTCACTGCATCCAAGGAAAAGAGTTAAACTAATTTTCCTGACGTGTGACTGCTGTGTCCGCAATGTTTTAACTCGGGGTTTCTCAACCTTGACACTATTGATATTGTAGGACGGTTGGCAGCATCCCTAGCCTCCACCCACTGAGATGTCACACCCACACACACATACTCCTGAACTGTGACACCAAAAACGTTTCCAGATATTGCCAAATATCCTCTGAGGGGCAAAATTGTGCCTACAGAGAACTAGCAGTCTAACTTGAAATACAGGCAGGCACTACTTATCAGCTGACCTGGCCATCACCTCCAACACCCTTATCTCATGCCACTTTCCACCATGCAAGCTGTAAAACCTAATTGGGTCTTTTCTCAGGTTGACCTTAAGAAGTTCTTGCCAATGAGAAGTAAGCAGAAGTCCACTAGGAGGTTTCTGGGAAGTTATGCCTTCCTGATAAATAAAGAGCGGATGTGTTGGGAAGTAGATGCAGCTCAGTGGTTGAGCACCTGCTTCTCATGTACAAAGTCCTGAGTTCTATCCCCAGTACCTCCTAAAAACAAACAAACAAAAAAAACCAACTCTCATTGGGGAGTGGATGTAGCTCAGTGGTTGAGCACCTGTTTCCACATACAAGGTGCTGCGTTCAATCCCCAGTACCTCCTAAAAAAACAAACAAACAAAAAAAGAGCAGATGTGAAAGGCATCATTCCTTTCTCCATCCTTCATGCCTTAATCATAACAGGGTGGGTGGAGCCAGAGCAGCATCTTGCTCCCATGAAGCAACGAGCCTGAGGGAAATGCCTAGAGAACCACTAAGACCCTATTCTGGATAGCACCAAGCTGCTGAACCAAGACCAGAAACCTCCTTCCTCTCACGAAACAACCGATTTGTTCGAATCACCATACATGGGCTATTACTTGGGAAGATACGCTTACGTGTGGCAAACACCAAACTTCCATTCAGGAGGGCCTGAGGCAAGGATACTTTGAAGCACCAGGTCAGCTAGATACTCTGTGGACAAACAGTGATACAGTTGAACTCCTCAAATGTTGCCACTATAATTTTTTCTGGAAGAGTTTAGTGTTGTTGCTATTGTGGGTTTTGTTGTTGTTGTTGTTGTTGTTGTTACTTCCTACCCCAACAACAAAATCCACTACCATTCCAAATAGAGTAGTAGAAAGAAAGCAGAAGTGAAGGAAGGATGGGGGAGGGGTGGTAAGCAGAAAGGGTTGCCAATATATATGCCAGGATTGGACCCCTTCAATGCCTACAGGAAATGAGCAAGGTGGGCTGAAGGCAGAAAAGGGGGCATTGAGAGACTGTGAACTAAGGCAGACACCCCTCTAGAGACAGCAGCTGCTACTCAGCTCCAGCTGATTACCCACAGCAGTGCCAGGCCAGTGTTACCCGATCTCCTGGTTTTTCAAGAGAGGCTGGAAATCCAGATTTTCATGTTAATTAGTTGGCATCTAATTATACTCTTTTAGTGTACTCTTTTTTCCAGCCAAGTCTGCATGAGACAAACATAACATACCTGGGGGCCAACTTGCCATTCTTACACATTTAACCTTCACACCTACCCCATGAGGTGGGTGCTGGTGGCACCACTGTAACAGATGGCAGGACTAAGACATTGAACCACTGGCCCAAAGAACGGCTCAGAGGTGACAGACCCAACATTTTACCCCAAAGCTCATGGCTTACAACCTCCGCAAGACCAGGCTACCTCTTTGGGTAGCACAATTTCAGCACAGAAAAGAGGCTCCCTCTTCAAAGTGCCACCAAAGAAAACCCAACTGCCCTGTGGCTGGCTCAAAGGTTACCTTCTCTGAGAAACATTCCTGCCGAAAGTCCTCCGTAGGCACAACAAACTGCTCTCTAAACATGCTCCCTCCAGCCACGTCACATCCCTGGTATAATCCCTACCACAGAAAGGATTCTGGGAAATCATAACCCACGCCCAGCCCCTACCTGGGTTGTAAGGAAACCAGCCTTTCTGAACCCCAGCTACAAAAGGAAGTCAACAATTGTGGAATCAAGACCCCAATGGGATTCAATTCCATGGTTCTCCAAATGGCTGCTTTAAATAGAGGTCCCCCCCAAAAAAATTGACACAGAATTACCATATGACTCAGCAATCCACTATGAGGTAAAGCAGGGACCCAAACAGACACTTGGATGCCAAGGTTCACAGCAGCATTATTCACAGTGGCTAAAAGGCGGCAACAACCCAGTGTCCGTCAACAGAGGAATGGATAAACATAATGTGATACATCCATGCAATGACATATTATTTGGCCATAAAAACAAATAAAATTCTGATACATGCTACTACATGGATAAACCTTGAAAACATTATACTAAGTCAGGGGTTCTTAACAAGGGGTCTGTGAGCTTGAATTGAAATTTTAAAAAAACATTATTCTTGTGGGGACGTGTTGGTGTGGGTGTGATATATTTATAAATAATACACAGTATAGTGTGGACTTAGTAAGGGGTCTGTGGTTTTCACCTGACTGGCAAAGGGGTCTGTGGAACAAAAAAGGTTAAGAGCCCCTTTACTAAGTGAAATAAAGCTAGACACAAAAGGACAAATGTTGTATGATTCCATTTATATGAAATATCTAGAATAGATCAACTCATTGAAACAGAAGGAAGATTACAGGGTACCAGGGATGGGGAATGAGGAGTTATTGCTTAATTGGTTCCGAGTTTCTGTTTGGGCTGATTAACAAGTTTTGGAAATGGATGGTGGTGATGGTAACACAATATTGTGAATGTAATTAATGTCACTGAATTATATACTTAAAAATGGTTAAGATGAGAAATTTTTTGTTATATTTCTGTTACTAGAATAAGAATAAATAAATGTGTTTATTTTTTAATGAAGAGGACCAGAGCAGGCAAGGGCCCAGGAGCAGCTGCATGCCAGTAATAAACAGTGCAATGCAGTCGTTTTGTCTGCTTGTACAGTAGCACACAAAGAGATAAAATGGACAATAATTCTTCCCCAAAGTCAGGGCGCTAGTTCCTAGTGTCATGGAGTAAAGTGGCACAGCTGAGCCAGGACAAAAGGACAGGCTATCAGCCACCTCACAATGGGAAGAGGTCGGCTCTGCTTCTAGACAGATGGGCTCAGGCCATCCAAGTGGGCTTGTGCAGTCCAAGATCAGACTGAGTCAGCAGCTGATTCATAAATGAGCAAAGAATGGGGACCATCAATTTACTCTAGAACAGGGGCCATCAAACTCTTTCTGTAAAGAGCCAGAGAGTAAGTATTTGAGGCTTTGTAGGCCATAAGTTCTCTACAGCAAATACTCAATTTTGCTGTTGTAGCTGTGAAATCAGCCACAGACAATACATAAACAAATGAGCATGGCTGTATTCCAAGAAAAGGCAGACAGCTCATAGGCCTTCATTTGCCAACCCCTGCTCTAGAGGAAAAAAATACTCAAGTGGCATTGTACAAACACTTTGAAAGGAAAGTGCATCTTGCCCCATGGTTGTAGAAATGCAAATTATATACTTAATTAACTGCAACATGATAACATTATAGAGCTATTAAATTAACCAAAAACTTTTTTAAATAAAATCCTACAAATCTGATAAAGCTACAGTGAAATAGGTACATACTGGTAACAATATACTGGTGCTGGAAGTTCTAAAAAGCAATAGGGCAGTGCATACCAAAAGCTACAAAAATATCAAAATACCTTTTTGACACCTTGGAAATTAAGGTAAAGAGGAATGACAGAAATGAGAAAAGAAGAAAATAGCTATTTCATCAGTCCTCTATTTTCCGGGTACTGAGTAAGGTAGTGTACATTCGTTATTTGCTTTAATTTCCATTTCTGATGAGGGAACTAGGACTCAGAGACGTTCAATAATTGGCTCAAGGGAGTTAAATCCATGATTGTCTGAATCCAAAGCTTTTTCCATTACAACACAAGGATTGCCTGAGGATAAAGTCATGGGCACAAAGATTTTTTGTCAGCAAATTATAGCTTAACAGCCAAATTTAGCTGCTGCCTGTTTTTGTGAATAAAGTTTTATTGGAACACAGCCATGGCCCTTCATTTACATACCATCTGCGCAGAGTTGAGCAGTTTGGGACCACATGGCCTGCAAAGTCAAAAATGCTTACTATCTGGCCCTTTACAAAAAAATGTTTGCAAATCCTATTCCTAGAACATCATTAACGGTATTTACTTTCTTTCCCCAAAATGGGAGGTTAAATAAGTATGAAATACCAATTTGAGGAAATGTTATGTTTATGTTTTAATAATTATATAAAGTACATATGCTTTGAACAAAGAAAGAAATGGAATACCTAACTATCCAAATATGTAATGTGCTACAAGGGTGCACATTATAGGTATATTCTATTTTCACAGTAGTCTTTAATGTCACATTGGTTTTTAGCTTTGTTTTTGTTTGTTTTTTAAGTTGGAGGAGAAAAAAAGCAGATTCCAAGATACGCAGAACTAGCAATGAAAAGCATGATGCGAGTGGGCAAGGTTCCTGCCTTGGAGGAAGCCAAAGAGCCCATGCTGGCATGGTGCTGCCCAAGAAAGAGAGGAAACTTCCAGCAGGCTTCTGAAGGGCTCCATGATGGCAAGCAAATGTCACAGCCAGGAAGGGTCCTCCCTCACCCTCTAGGCATCAAACTGCTCTGCCACCCCCACCCCCACCCTGCTCCTTCCCACCAGTTCCAGCTGTGGAGGAGCAACAACCTGGAGACACCCTCCCCTCATTCAGGTTTCTGCTCAGATCTCACCTTCCTGGTGAGGCCTTCCCTGACCACCCCATTAAAAATTACTACAGCACTCCCCTCTTCAGTTCAGCCTCAATGCAGACAATTAAGTAGGGCAGACTCTACCCTCGGGCTCTGGACAGGACACAGGACCCAGGCCTGGCCACCTAGAATCACAGTGATGAGTTCAAGGATGACCATGTAGCCAGCTGGACCCCTGCAAGTCAGCCCCGGGACATTTGCTGGAGCTATGGCCGGCTCTTTGCTCAGGTGTTGTTACATTGTAGCATGGAACCCAAGAGCTTCTGGTGGCCATCTTGCCTCCATGAGGGACAGGCTGCCTGATGATGCAGACAACACAGGGGAAATTACAGTTGAAACTGACACAGAGATACTCCTGATGACCCGCTAAGCACCTGAATCCAGCTGAGCCTGAAGCCAGCCAAATTTCTAGACATCTCCATTACAAGATGCTTTAACTTCCCTCTTTGCTGAAATCAATTTGATCAGCTTCTGCCACAGGCAATTGAAAAGAGGCTTGGCTAACACACCCATTACTCCAACAAAATATTTTTTGGTACAATTATTCAATGCACTTTATTGGACACCAAGGGTACAGCCTAAGTGATAGCAGATGCACCAAATTGCCATTAGATAAATATTTACTGAATGTTGAACCCTGAATTTCTGGCCAGGCTCTGCTGCCACTGGAGCATTTTAAACCAATACAATCACTCTGTTATAAAAGCATCAAGAACCATCAACATGTTAATGCTACTTCTGGGAAATCATCCTAGCGAAATAACCTAAAAGAAGAAAAACTACCTTGCACAAAAACGTTCACTGCAACATAACTTGTAATAGAAGAAAAAAGAAAAAAAGAAGGAAGAAGATAATCTAAGTTTCTACAAGTTGAGTCAATAGTTAAAAAAATTATGCTACATGCAAAATGAGAATGATGGATTATGCAGTCCATAAAAGTGATCAATATGAAGAGTACATGGCATTGTGGTAAAGTTTTATATTGAAATGTTAAAGGCAATAGCACAAAGTAAATTTACACATAATAATAAAAATTATTTCAGCCTATATATCAGTGTTTCTCAATTTCTTTTTCATTATCTTCCCTCTAAGGAGACTTTTTGTACATTTTTTCCCTAATCATCCCCTCCATGACATTTTTTTTAATTTTTAATTTATTTCTTTGAGCAATTGCAGGTTTACAGAAAAATCATGCAGAAAGTACAGAGTTCCCACATACCCCTTCCTCACACCCAGTTTTCCTATTTCCATGAAATTTTAATACCACAGATACACTGCACATCTGTTTATATATTGCATGTATATCTGATATTTCACTCCCCTGGAGAATGAATTCCTCCTGCTTCGGCACCCCCACTAAGAACGCATGCCCTATGTATATACAAGATGGTGGCAAGATGGAAATTGCTATATTGGGAATTATGTTTACATTGCCACAATTTGAGAAAGTCCATAAAATCTTGGATTTTAGCTCCAAATTTTAAAAAGCAGTAAGAACTCGGCTTCCTATCAGTTACGCGGGCAAAGTCTGGCAACAAGGAAGCAAAAGAGGGTCCATGTCAGCAGGATTTAGTCCATTGCCATTTGCAAACATAGGTGGTCAAATGTTTGCTGACAGTAGAACACTTATGTCTACATTCTACCATAACAGATCAACCAGTGCTTTCATTAGGAAAGAAAAAAGCTGATATCATCATTTTTTTCAGCTTTGAACAAAAACCACAAATATACTTTTTTCATTCACTCATTTCAGCTGATTCTTCATTCCAAGTAGAAGCCACTGCCAGAGATAGCCAAGTCAGTGCTAAAGAGAAAAACTGTGACCTTCAACATTACAGAAAAATGAGAAAAAGCTTCCAGAACATACATAAACACCAGACAAGAAACAGCAGTAAATTATCCAAAAAGACCAAAACTCTGGTATATCAGGCCCTTGGAGATGGTCCGTTGCATGAATTATTTGGCCTCTCAGGGTCTGGCTTCCCTACCCTTGAAACAGAGATTTCAGTGTCTAACTTCAGAAGGATTCTTGACAAAATAATTGCTAATGGAAATGAGCATCCTGAAACTTCAAATACAAAATCATACAAGAGACAATGCTTAAGAATAATAAAGACTTTGCAGCCCTATGAATTCTACTTTCCCAGTAAATGCAATTGCATTATCTGGAAATCAGAATCCTTAGCTTGAAGAGGCCAGCATTCCTACCTACTGGACTCTGTAAAACAAACTATTACTGGTAAAGCTGAGCACCCTCGAGCACTACACCCCTCAGGCAACCACCCACACCTGTCAGGCAGGTAACCTTCCACCTGCAGGTGTAAATCCATAAACATTGCTTTATGTGTCATAATTTGCATCGAGACATATACTTTTTTTCACAATCTGTAATTATTTTGTGTGATTTTTAAAATCTGTTATCTCCCCTACTGAGTAAATTTACAATGTCAGGAAACATATTTTCCTCTTCACTGCCATATCCTCAGGGCCATTTTCAGTATCTGTCTCAGGGATCACTCAATACCTCTTTATTGGGTAGATGAATAAAAGGTCCCTATCACTGAAGGCCTTATACCCACCTGAGGGGTTGGGCTCTTATCTTCCCAGGAAATGGGGAGGCGTCACATGGGCAGATTAGCCTGTTGGAAATATTTCTCTGATGGTCGATTTAAGGAAAGAAAGACTGGAGTCCAGGAGCCCAGTTAAGAGATGATTTGCAGTGGGCCAAAGGAGAGACTGAGGAAGAGAGAAACAGTGGTACGACAAGGTATATTTTGTAATTATAATTCTGCACTTTGCTTTTTTACAGAGCTTTAATAGTGAGATATAACCAGGACGATGTGTAGAAACCCATTTTATTCCTTTTAACACCTTGGAAGTTTTCCATTTTGTGACTAAACCACATATATTTATCTGCTCCTATATTAATAGTTATTTGGGTTGTTTCTGGTCTCATGATACCCATTTATCTTGTGTATGCATTTCGGAGGACCATTCCACTTCCCAGTTATTTGCACTTAATGTAGTCAGCCTTGAACCCATCTGAGCTCTGACTCTACTCAAAACATTTTCAACTAAAAAATCCCATCAGACTCTAATTATCCATTTTCAGGATGTACAAGAGACAGAGAAACATGTTAAGCCACACCAAAAGGATGCATTCAGCAAAATCCCACAAAGAAACTTTAAGGGATTTCCTTCAACTGACTGTTCAGTTGAAGGAAACTGACTTCCTTCAACAAAACTGCAAGTGGAAAAAAAGAGAGATAAAAGGGAACCCTATCATCTAAAAAACATTTAACTTTGCACTTCAAAGAAGACCATCAAGAAAGTGAAAGGACAACCCACAGAAAGGGAGAAAAATTTTGCAAATCATACATCTGATAAGGGACTTGTATCTAGAATATATATGGAATTCTTAAAGCTCAACAATAAAAAGTCAAGTAATCCAATAAAAAATGGGCAAAGGACCTGAAAAGGCATTTCTTCAAAGAAGATAGACAAATGGCCAAAAGGCACATGAAAGATGCTCAACATCATTAACCATCAAAGAAATGCAAATCAAAACCACAGTGAGATACCACTTCACACACCCTAGGATGGCTATAACCCAAAAGATAGTAACAAGTGTTGGTGAAGACATGCAAAACTTGGAACCCTCATAAATTGCTGGTGAGATGGTAAAATGGTGCAGCCACCATGGAAAACAATCTGGCAGCTCCTTAATTGGCTAAACAGAGTTGCCATATGACCCAGCCATCCCACTCGTAGGTATATAGCCAAGAGAAATAAAAACACATGTCCATGCAAACAATTGTACACAAATGTTCAAAGCAGCATTATTCATAATAGCCAAAAAGTGAAAACAACTCAAATACCCATTAATGGACGAAGGGATGAACACAATGTGGTATGTCCATTCAAAGGAATAATATTTAGCCATAAAAAGGACTGATGGGGGAGCAGGCAAGGCTCAGTGGTTGAGTGCCTGTTTCCCATGTACAAAGTCCTGGGTTCAATCCCTGGGTGCCTCCTAAAAAAAAAAAAGGAATGAAGTACTGATACGTGCTACAACATGGATTAACCCTGAAAGAAGCCAGATGCAAAAGGCCATATACTGAAAGATTCCATTTATATGAAATGTCCAAAATAGTCAAATCCATAGAGACAGAAAGTAGATTAGTTGCTTATGGCTGAGAAGAGGGGGAAATGGAGAGTGACTATGAATGGGTACAGGGGTTTTTTCTGAGGAGTGATGAAAACTTTCTAAAATCGATTAGGGTGATGTTTGTACAACTCTGTGAATATACTAAAAACAACTGAATTGTTAAAAAGAAAGAGACTTAAAAGACAACTAACTTGTAATGTTCAAACATTATTTACATCCTGAGTTTAAAAAATAAACTATAAAACAAAATTTTAAGATAATCATGGAAATTTGAACACTCACTAGGTAGTTGATGATATTAAAGAATTACTGCTAATTACTATAGGTATGATAGTGGAATTGAATTATGTTTTTTAAAAAGCATTCTTCTGTTTTAGAGATACATATTGAAATATTTACAGGTAAAATGATATGGTTTCTGAGATTTGCTTCAAAATAATTTGGGAAGAGAGGTGGGAAGTAGGCAGGGGTATAGATGAAATGATAATGAGCTGGTAATTGCTAAAACAGTGCAATAGGTACACGGGGGTCCATTATATTATTCTTTCCACTTTTGAGGTGTTTGAAATTTTCAATTTAAAAAGGCAGAAAAGAGAGAGGAAATATTTTCACATCACATTATTTTATTATATAACAGCTGTCAATCCAACAGGTGGGAAAACCAGCTTTCAACTGCATTCTCAAGAAATAACTCAGCAACCACTTTTTCTGCCTCAACTACAATCTTTCTAAAAGAAGGCTTCCAACCTTAATGCTCTGTCCTAAAAAGCCATTTGTTGGTTTCCTTTCTTACTTCCACTGGCCTTACACCTAATGATTAATTAAAAATAAACTTTAAAATTTCCTTAGCTTTGATACTAACTTATTGCTTAAAGGCTTGTCAATTTCACTTCCTCCTGTGATGGAGGCAGAAGATAGAGTGGTCCAGATAAAGTGGACAGCATGTTTACTTTAAAAGAGAGATTATCAGGGAGCGCCTAGCCCCAGGCCTTGTCCCAGAGCTGGGCCAAGAAACAGCCCCACCTGTACTCCACATGAGCCCTATGGAAATGATGACAAAAGAGCTCTAACTTCATGACCACATACCAGAGACAGACACCACCAGTCACTTTGTCTGAGAAATGTCATTTCATCTTTAAAAGAAGCCTGGAAGGTCAGTACTATTATTTATCTCCATTTTGCTGAGGCTTCCAGAGTTGTCCAGTAGCTGGCTCTCAATATGTAGCTTGTATGCGGCAGAGCCAGGATTTGAACCCAGGCTGTCTGGCTCCAGGGCTTACACTCATACCAAGCTATATTTCTCCTGGGGCAAAGCCAACTCATCACATCTTAATTGTGGTATCACTAATGTTCAAGAGTCAGAAAATTTAATTAAGCCAAAAATCACTCACTTTGACAACAGAAGCTGGACTAACGCCCAGGAACTAACTCCCAAAATCCCCTCCTTAGGATCATCAATTTCACAAATCCTGATCTTGACTAGAAAAGGCAAAAGACATGTAACTTGAAAACAAAATCCAGAAATAATATAAAAGTTAAAAATGAAGAGAGAAGTATTATTCCTTTCAGCTTGTCCCCATTAACCTCCAGAAATTCCTCGGTGGAAAGCTAGAGCAGAGAGAATTCTTAAGAAGTAATTCCACAGTGAGGGAAAAACAGACAATATGCGGCTAGGCCGGTCCTCCTAAGAAATACAGATCCCAGAGTGGCCAGAAAGACAGTCAGGGGGTGAGCTGAGTTGCCTCCCTGAGTCACTCACATCTCCAAATACAACACCCAGGAATGACTTAGCACCAAACACCAATAGGACTCTTCAGAGAAAAGGACAGTGACCGCTGAATCAGAATGAAGGGACCAAACTTCAGAAACACTAAGGACAAGCCAGGTCTGCACCCACCTCCCTCCCTCTTCCAGCCTCCCCACCAGAAATCACCTCTCTCCCTTGGGTGGGAGGGAGCAGGGCAGACCGGAAAAGGCGAAGTGACAACCCCCGGATGGGCTCAGCATTGGGCATAAAGGGTGGCAGGACAGGACACAGGAGACCTCAAATGAGCTAGAAAAAGAAACGGAAGGGATTGGAGTACGAAAGAACAACCCAAGTTTAAGAACCAAGGACCAGAGAGGGAAGGGGAGAGAGTTAACTGGGAACAACTGGTGACTGGAACAGCAAAGCATTGGAGAACGGAGAACAAGGGGCTAAAAGGGACATTGGGACAGAGGGGTGGGTGCACTGCGAGTCCTTTGGGCACTGGAAGCTAATGGGACACTGGGATTCAGGGGTCAGCAAACTGAAAATGTCTAGAGACACTCCTTCCCTGTGTGGAAATTAGAGTGACTGGGAATGACTTCGGGACAGGGGACGGGGACTGGGACTCTGGGGGTCGAAGAACTAGGGAGGACTGAGAACTGGGGGTCTGGTGGCTGGACAAGGGCGTCGGAGGACTGCGGGATCCGGGTTGTAGGAGCTGGTCGTAGCTGATGGACAAATGTCAGGGGACGAGAAGCGCCTGGACTCGGGAAGTCAGAGCACCGGAGGCGACCAGGGATCAGGACCGGGGCGTCCCGGTGCCCAGGGTCCAGGAAACTGGGAGCTCTGGGGCAGGGCTCCAGAGATGCGCGGGGCGCGGGGCCCCGGGGGCCGGAGTGTGCAGCTGGAGCGGCGGGAGCCGGGGCGGCCGGGGCGGGTGACAGCGGCGGGGCCGCCACTCACCGCTCATGGTGCCGCTCCCGGTGCGGGTGCCTGCGCTGTGCCGCCGCCGCCGCCGCCGCCGAGCTGCAGACAGGCCGGGAGACGGCGCGCTCGGCCAACCCCGCCCCGGCCGCCCCGCCCCGGAAGTAGAGCGCCGCCGCCGCGGCCCCGCCCCCCGACCCGGAAAAAAAACACGGGCGGCGCCCGCGGACCCCCGGGGCGCGAGGGCGGCGAGAGGCTGCGACGTTTGCTGGGCTCCGGGTCCAGCTGGGACCCCGCGGGGAGGCACCGCCCTCTCCAGGTCCCCGAGCGCCCTGGGCCGCCTCCCCGCCCTCGCGGGGCTCACATCTCTGTCAGTGAACAAGGCCACGAGTTGTGGGACAACGTCGTTCCAGAGAGGGGAGAAAACCTGAGAAGGGAAAGAAAAAGCACATCGGGCCACGGCGTGCGGGCGGGGCAGACAGGCGGTCCCGAAGGGCCTTTCTGAGGAGGCGACTTATGCGCTGAGGCCTGGATGGATGCCTAGGGGGAGCCGGCCTAGGAAGATGCGCTGGAAAGGATTTCCAGAAGGAAGAGCAAATGCAAAGGCCCTGACTGGACGGATTGATCGGAGAGAGGGCGAGGAGGATGAAGAAGCGGACAGAGCGCCCGACTCTGAGGACCTTGCAGCCCATGCTAAGGCGTTTGGATTTTTCTTACCGAACTCTAGTAGGAAGCCATTGCAAGGAGTGAAGCAGAGGATTGAGAGCTGAATTCACTTGAAGACGATCACTCTTCCTGTGTTGAGAATGAAATTGTAACGGGGCAGAGTGGAGAAGCAGCAGCTGGTTGGGGGCTATTGCATTTATTCAAGGAAGAGATAATAGTGCCTGGTGGTGCATTGGAGACAGAGAAGGTGGCGGGATTGAGTATAATAAACACGTGTGTTATACATTCACAGCTACCTTGTGAAGTCCAGATTATTATCCTCTTTTACAGATGGGGAAGAGGAACCCAGAAACTGAGGGGATATTTTCTCAACTTGTTTTGCCTGCAACCCAGAATTTTAAAAAATAAATTTTACATCACAACCCAGGACACACATGCATACATATAAATAGATGTTTAACGAAAACAATTATGTGTGTAATGTGTTTTGTTTTAATGCTGACTGATAATTGATTGATCCATTCGTGGATCTTGATCCAGCTGAAAATACTGATTTGAGGACCAAACCCTATTAGAAAATGGAGCCAGAATTCCAACCCAGTTCCGTGTAATCCAACAGCCCCATGCCCTTCCTATGGCATTGCCTCTCAACATGTAATCTCCACCTATGAGAGTTTATCTTTAGGCAACAGAATCAGCACCAAAATGCTCTCTGGAAAAGGAAGCTCTGCAGCATTATTTATAATAGTGAAAAAGTGGAAAGCACCTAACGCCCGATGACAGAAGAATAAGCCAAATGACCCAACACACAAGGAATCTCTTGCAGTAGTTGAAAATGCTAATTATAAAGATTATGGAACCTTGGGGAAATACCAGTGATAATACATGAAGTGAAAAAAAGCCTGATGCAAAATGGTCTGTATACCATGATTCCAATTGTGCCAAAATACAGCCATGTGGATAAGGACTAAGAGGATGCAAAAAATGAGAATTTCTGTGTTAGGGTGGTAGATCATTTTTCCTTTTTACAAAATGATATTTTACAGTTGTTAATTTGTTATTCCAGTTAAAGAGTTGGTGTGTCTTACTCTCCCCCTAGAAAGCCTAGCTTAGGTCTGACCACCTCTGACCTCTAAGAGGCACAGTGTACCTGCTTCATGGAGTTGCCATAATACGTCCTCAGAGTACCCTAGACCATTTCTTCACAGCACTGAGGCAGAATGATTTATTGAAAGAGTACGTTGAGCTTTTTATCCCTACATTTTCTACCCTCAACCATCTCCCTTAAGTATTACAATTCCTTCTTCCCAGAATTTTAGCCTGGAAGACCAAGGATCAAAAACCTAAAGGCAGCAACTCTTGTGGGCTTTTGAAAAATTTAAACTCACTGAAGAGATTGTACTAAGGGTTGGGGTGGGGGGAGGAAAAGTAGCTGTGAGAAGCTAGAAGCAATATTCTGAGACCACATAACAGGAAAGGTGTGTGTGCTGCCTTCAGAGAGAGACCAGACCTCAAAGGGACTAGTAACAATAATAGCAACTACTGCAAAGTACTTGCTATGAACCAGACACTTCTAGAAACCGTTTATATGTGTATATTATTATTAACTCATTTCATCCTTAAAACAAACTTATGAGTAGACACTCTTATTATCCCCATTTTCAACTGAGGCATGGAGTTGTTAAGGAACTTTCCCATGGTCACCCAAGGTCTGTAACTTCCTAGTAACAAAACCAGGATTCAAACCCAGGCAGTCTGGCTCCAAGGACTCCCTTAACCATTCTATATAAAGTCTCCTGTGGCCCTGAGTTGAGCTGTGATGGGCCCCAAGTGGGCAAAAAGCCCCCACCAAACTTCTCCAGATCCCAAACCTGGTGCAAAAGCCACAGAGCCCAAAGATTTTAAGGGTCTGTGCTATGGTGTCACGGGACATCTTAACAATGACTGAAGTCAACAGGTAATAAGAGGGCATCCCCTGCTACATTGCCTTTCCATGAGACCCCAAGACCTTTGCACAACCCCAGGGAGGGGGAACCTCCCTCAATAATGACTAAGATTGTAGCCCAAAGAGATGGGGATCTCAGAAATGGAATTAAATTGATGCAAAAAGAAAAAATTTATAGAGATCAGGCTATTAAGTTTACATCCCAGCCCTACTACTTACTAGCTATGTTACCTTGCTCTGCCTCAGTTTCTGTCGTCTGTAAAATTGGAATAAAGATGGTACACCTGAGGGCAGATGTGGTTCGAATGGTTGGGTGTCTGTCTCCCATATGACTGGATTCGATCCCTGGGACCTCCCAGTAAAATAAAAATATAGAAGGCGCACAGGCCACCAGGCCCCATGAGCAGACACACCCCCAGGTCCCGCACGCGTGTATGCCATCAGGCCCCGTGTGCAGTTGC
>JAQZBX010017806.1:18488-35320 GCA_029593785.1 Cabassous unicinctus | reverse complement strand
TTCTTCCTTCAATGCCTGGCTTGCTTCACTCAACATAAGGTCTTCAAGATTCATCCATGTTATTCCATGTGTTAGCACTTTATTCCTTCTAACAGCTGAGTAATATTCCATTGTATGTATGTGCCACATTTTGCTTATCCATTCATCTGTTGATGGGCACCGTGGCTGATTCCAACTTTTGGCAATTGTGAACAATGCCCCTATGAACATTGGTGTGCATATATCTGTTCGTGTCTTTGCTTTCAGTTCTTCTGGGTATATAGCCAGTAGTGGAATTGCTGGATCATATGGAAGATCTATTGTTAGTTTTCTGAGGAATTGCCAACATCCAGTGTCTTCTTAATGCCTTTTCTTTCTTTAGTTATGTTGTCCTTCAACTCCATGATTTGATTTAGGAGATATGGATGAACTTCACTGATTAGCATTTTCAAATCCTGTGTTTCATCTGGGGCCTAGAAGTGTGGGAGCTCTCTAGTGCAGCAGACCAAGTTCGCTGGCTAAAATATGAATTTGCTGTAGGCTTTTTTGCACCCCCTCAGTCCGCAGCCCCTGCCGTCCACAGCCACTGCAGTCCACAGACTGTTTGCTTCTAGAGTGGGAGGATGGGCATCAGCTTCTGCTTCTGCAGCTTTACTCATGAGATTTTTCAGCCAGCAGAGACTCCTTTTCTTCACTCCTCTCTCTTCTGAGTGGTGGCTTGCCTTCCCTTGGTGTCTTGAGCCCCAGAGTATTCCTCCAGTCTCCCCCTGTCCTCTGACTATTTTTTCTGGGTATTGGCCATTTTTATATCTTTTGTGAAGTGTCTGTTCAAATCTTTTGCCATGTTTTTCATTGGGTGTTTGTCTTATTGATGAGTTTTAAAGAGTTATTTATTCTAGATACAAGTCTTTTTTCTGGTATATGTTTTGCAAATATATTCTCCCAAATATATGGCTTTTCTTTTTGTTTTGTTTTGTTTTGTTTTGTTTTCCTAATGCGATGTCAGTATCATCTGGTGAAATCTAGAGCACATGGGGTTTCCAGAAATGGGAAAGGACTTTGACTCTTTACCAAATAGTATAAATTTGTAAAAGTAATGTAAAACCTAAATGTGGTACCAACATGAATGAGAGCATATTTAATATCACATTAATTCTTGATTTGGAAATGATCTTGCAGAAGTTGAGAAAAATACTCTGTGAGGCACTATACTAGGTACTAGAGGATATGGAAGAAAAGGTACAAACTTAATCACACCTGGACACTGTGCTTAGGGGGCTCACTTTTTGTGGGGGAAGGGAGTATGGCATGCATTCTGATAATAATTATGGCACATGCTTTATTGGCATGATCTCATTTAATTCTCAGAACAACCCTCTGAGGTAGATTTCCCCCATTTTGCACATGAAGAAACTGAGGCTTAGGGAGTTAAATAACTTCCCCAATTCAGCTAGGACATGGGAGATCTGGATCAACCCTAAGTCTACCTGACTCCAAATTCCATATTCTTAACCTTTGATCTAAATCTCCTCCCAGGTAGAGTACAGGATAGGATGTATTAAGGGCCCTGAGAGAGTGACAGACAGATCTTATGGAACACAAAGATGTGAACATTTCTTTGGTGCTCTGTGCTGGGAAGAACTGTGGTGGAGGTAGCATTTTGAGTGGGTCCTTGAAGGGTGTACAGTCTCAGTAATGAAGATGGTGGAAGGGGATGACGGTTGAAGGCAACAGCAAAAACAAGGGTACAGAGGTGGGAATAGTCATGGGATCTATTGGCTAAGGCCTCATATTTTTCAGGGGGAATGGTGAAAGAAATGGTTAAAATCAGTTCTCAAAGGGGCTTGAATATCAGGCTAGGAAGTTTGAATTTGATTTAGAAGACATTAGTGATCCACTGAAGCATTTGAGCAGGAGGGTGGGGGTAGTGGTATCGTGATGGCTGCCATCTGGGGCTTCAGCATGTTAACTGGGAGGAAGTGGAGAAGGGCAGAGAGAGCAGCTGGGACCCTTGTGGCCCCATTGGTGGGCATTAAGGACCCCCAACTAGGGCATTAGCCATGGAAATGGACAGGAAGGGATGAATACATACTTCAAAAGTAGAAGCTACCTCCCATGCATCATTTTTATTCTATCAACTTTTCTCTAATCTGGGACTAATTTGACCCTGTCCCTTGGTGCCTCCTGCTTCCTTGTCCATCTGTGTTTTGCATACTTCATTGCTCCCAGACAGTGGCTAGGGAGAAGAGAGAAACTCAATTTGTCTAGCCCTGTAATTTGTCGGCTAATTCTGATAAATGAGGTGGTGTCTGGAGAAGGCTGAAACTTTGGGCCACAATCAAGTTTTATTATTCATACATTCATTTTTTCATTCAGCTAACATGATTCCATTCATTTACCATCCATTCACCCTAGCATTTTCTTTTCATGCAATAAACACTCCATCATTTGATATTTATCGAGTATCTGATATGTACCAGACATTACGGTGGACACTGAAGAAACAAGGGGGGGCACACAACATAGTTCTCTGCCCTTGAGAAAGTAACATTTTCTGGTTATTTCTGCCATCTTTTGGGCTTTCATTTGGGCTTGCCTTTTCTATGTTTTTCTTCTTTTTTGCCCTCTTTTGGATTTTTTTTCCCAGTTTAATTTCTCATTTTACTTTTCTCTCTTCTACTAAGAAAATTCAATTGTCTGTTTCTGCACTTTAAGTAGTTAATCAAGAAATTTTAACATGCGTTCTTGAGTCTAAAGTTATTCAATATTTTGATCCTACTTCAAGACAGTACAAGAAACTTAATGAACACCTTAACTTTGGTCACTTTTTTGGTCACCTCCCTTTTGGTCACTAAAATGCATGACAACATTAGCATACACATAAAAGTCTGACATATGTATATGCTAATGTTGTCATGCATTTTAGTTATTTTTTAAAAATTCTGTAAGGATTTGCTATTATTGTTTTATACAGACCTTCCAAGTAGACTTGCTTTCCTTTTGCCTGAAGCATATCTTTTAAAATTGCTTTTAGTGAGAGACTCGGTGTTTGCTTGAGAGTATCTTTATTTCACTCCTGGTCTTCCTGGGTTACAATTCTGAGTTGACAGTTATTTACCCTCAGTATATTCAGTAAATTATTCTCCTGCCTTCTGGATTCTGTTAGAGCTGTTGAGAAGTCAGGGGTCATATAATTATTGTTTCTTTAAATTAAATCTGTCTTTTCTCTGGGTTCTTTTAAGATATCCTGTTTTTGGTGTTAGGCAGTTTCACTATGATGTGGATTTTTGAAAATAGCTTTATTGCTGTGTAATTGACAGATAGTGAACTGCACATATTTAAAGTGTACAATTTGGTAAGTTTTAGCATATGTATATACCTGTGAAACCATTATCACATCAAGATAATGAACATTTCTATCACTCCCAAAGTTTCCTTGTGTCTTTATATAACTCCCCTTCCGGCACCTCTCCCCTTCCACCCCGCCCCCAGTCCCCTGGCAATCACTGATCTGCTTTCTATCCCTATAGATTAGTTTGTATTTTCTAGAATCCCAAACAAATATAATTATCCAGTATGCACTCTTTTATGTGACTTTTCCCACTTAGCATAATTATTTTGAGATTCATCCATGTTGTTTCCTGTTCATTCTCTTTTTTCTTTATTAGAGAAGTTGTGTATTTACAGAACAGTCATGCATAAAATACAGGATTGCCACATACCGCACTGTTGTTAACACCTTGCATTGGTGTGGAACATTTGTTACAATTGATTTTAGCACATTTTTATAATTGTACTATCAACTATAGTCCATGGTTTAGCTTAGGGTGCATTATTTGTGTAGTGTAGTTCCATGGATTTAAAAAAGTTTTTTTTATTCTGTGACCACATATACAATCTAGCATTTCCCTTTTTAATCACATTCAGATATATATTTCAGTGCAGTTAATTACATTTACGATGTTGTGCTACCGTCACTACCATCCGTTACCAAAATATTTCCATCATTCCAAATAGGATCCCTGCACATTTTAAGCCTTAACTTCCCATTCCCCATCTCCTGGTAACCTGTATTTTAGATTCAGACTCCATGAGTTTGCTAATTCTAGTTGTTTCAAATCAATGAGATCATACAATGTTTGTCCTTTTGTGTCTCACTTACTTCACTTAACATGATGTCTACAAAGTTCATCCATGTTGTTGCATGTATCAGGACTTGATTCGTTTTTACGATGAATAATATTCCATTGTATGTGTATGCCACTTGTTGTTTATCCATTCATGGGTTGATGGACTCTTGGTTTGCTTTCATCTTTTGGCAATTGTGAATAACACCACTGTTTTAGTTTGCTAAACTGGTATCTTGCTGGGAGCAATGTCCAAAAAAGGATTGGCTTTAACAATGGGGATTGATTAGGTTAAAAGATTACAGTTCTGTCCAAATCAAGGCATCATTAGGAGAGCCTTTCTCCCTGAGCTGCAGCTGTTGGCAATCAGGCACATGGCAGAGTCCTCTCATCTGAGCTCTCCTCTCCTCTGGGCCTCATTGCTTTCAGCTTCTGGCTAAAGTGGCTTCTCTCAGCTTCTGTGTTCCTCTCTGTCTCTGCAGCTTTTTTCTGTATCTGCAGCTTTTTATTCCTCTGTTTATAAAGGACTCAAGTAAGAGGATTAAGACCCACCATATGTCATGCAGTCTAATCGAAGGCCCTTACCTGAAGTAATTTAATCAAATGGTCCAACCTACAATAGGTTTATATGCATGGGAATGGATTATCTTTAAGAACAGGATTTTCTGGTGTCCACAAAAGCTTCAAACTGCCACAGCCACTATGAACATCGGTATGCAAATATTTGTTTGAGTCTCTGCTTTCAGTTCTTTTGGGTATATACCTACCATTGGGATTACTGGGTCATATGGTAGTTCTATACTTAGCTTTCTGAGGAACCACCAAACTGTCTTCCACAGTGGCTGCACCATTTTACATTGCCACCAGCAATGAGTGAGTGTTCCTATTTCTCTGTATCCTCTCCAACACTTGTTATTTTCTTTCTTTCTTTTTTTTTTTTTTTATAAATAGCAGCCATTCTAATGGGTGTGAAATGGTATCTAATTGTGGTTTTGATTTGCATTTCCCTAACGGTTAATGATGTTGAGCATCTTTTCATATGCTTTCCGGCCATTTATATATCTTCTTTAAAAATTTATTATTATTATTATTTATTTATTTATTTCTCCCCACCCCCTCATTGTTTGCATTTGCTGTATCTGTTCGCCTTCCTTTTTTTTTAGGAGACACTGGGAACTGAACCCAGGAACTCCCATGTAATCACTTGATCTACCTCCGCTCCCTGCTTTATTATGTTTCTCATTATGGTTTTCCTCCTTGTGTCTCTTGTTGCATCATCTTGTTGTCTTGCTCATCTTCTTTAGGAAGCACCTGGAACCAAACCCGGGACCTCCCATGTGGTAAGCAGGAGCTCAATCGCTTGAGCCACATCTGCTTCCCTATATATCTTCTTTGGAGAGATGTCTATTCAAGTCAATCCATTTTTTAAATGGATTATTTGTCTTTTTGTTGTTAATTTGAAGGATTTCTTTTATATTCTAGATATTAAATCTTTATGAGATACGTGGTTTCCAAATATTTTCTCCCATTGTGTAATTGCCATCTTTTATGATAAAGTCCTTTGAGGCTCAAAAGTTTTTAATTTTGATGAGGTTCCAGTTATCAGTTTTTTCTTTTGTTGCTTATGCTTTGGGTGTAAATTTTAAGAAACCATTGCCTACCACAAGGCTATTCCATTTCTGCAAAAAGGTTGTTGGAATTTTGATTGATATTGCATTGAATCTATAAATTTCTTCGGGTAGGACTGACATCTTAACATGGTCTTTTTTTTTTTTTACTGGTGTGTTGTATTCCTTTGTATAAGTATACCACAGTTTGTTTATCCATTTGCCTGTTGATGAAATTTGAGTTATTTCCAGCCTGGGGCTCTTACAAACAAAGCTGCTATGAACATTTGTGTTCAAGTCTTTGAATGAGCATATGCTTTTATTTCTCTTCGGTAAATACCTAGCAGTGGAATGAATGGATTATATGATAGGTATATATTTAACTTTTTAAAAATTGCCCACCTGTTTTCCAAAGTGGCAGAACCATTCTACATTTCTACCAGCAGTTTATGGGAAATTCAGTTCCTCCACATCCTTGCCAATACTTATTATGGTCAGTCTTTAATTTTAGCCATTCTTGGTATCGCGTTGTGGTTAATTTGTATTTCTCTAACAACTAATCATGTTGAACATCTATTTCATGTGCGTCTTTGCCCTCTGTGTATCTTCTTTGGTAAAGTATCTGTCTAAATCTTTCACCCATTTTTTAAAAATTGAGTTGTTTGACTTCTCGTTATTGAATTTTGAGAGTTCTTTATATTTGTGGATATAAGCCTTTTATCAGATATTTGCTTTGCAATCTTTTTTCCCAGTCTAAGGGTTGTCTTTATTCTCTCCACAATGTCCTTTGAACAGCAGAACTTTTAAATTTCAGTGCCATTCATCGATTTGTTCTTTTATGGATCATGCTTTCGGTGTCATATCTAAGGAAACTTTGCCTAATCCAAAGTCACAAAATTCAGGGATCCACCAAGTTAGATGACTTCAAAATTGAACAGACTTTACTTCTCTGATGTGTGGTTATGGGGATTGGGAGTGAGGATGTTCCCTTTCTCCTTTTTAGTTGTAAACTTTGGTTTTAATTAATTATTTTTGCTTTTATTTTTTACCATGGGCATGTTAAAGTGAGAGTGTACCCCCACACTCTTGTGGGGATTTGAGTCGATTGTGGCAAGCATCTTGGTCAGTTGTCTGAAGGTCATGAACATGTTTTCTAGGTCATAGGTTTGGCAGGAGCATTATTGCTAGCACATCTCGGCCTCTATACACATTTCTAGCTCTCTGGATTAGAAATATGTCTTTTGCCACTTGCATACTTATCTTTTCCCTGGAATCCTTGAAAACCCAGGTCTTCATGTCCATCAGTTTGGATTCTGGGTACCTTCTGGCTGTGGATTAGTTTCACCCCAGAGAGCCTGTTAATTCACATTCCCTTGCCTTGTGTTAGCTCAAAGAAATGCTGCAGGCATGGGCAGCTCTCTGCCCTCCAGGGAGGGAGAGCCAGAGGGCTCAACAAACAACAATGTGGTCTTTGAGAATTTTTAAGGGAGAGGGAAAAAACTAAGGGAAAAAGGTTTTAAGCAGTATTTTATAAAACTTGACAGTATTAGAAAGCCAAGTTATGGGTGGGTTCAAGGCCCAGCTCCATCTCTCAAAGCTACATGGCTTCTGGCAAGCCACTTAACCTCTCTGGGCCTCTTACTTTCATTCTTCTTAAAAATTGAAGGCTACCATCTGTGCTTCTGCCTTTATTTGGCTATTGTAAGGTTATTTGGCTATTGTATATGTAATCTGGTTATTACAGATGACCAGTGAGATACAGTGGGCTCTTCTTTTCGTGTTTTTCAAGCTCATTTGTCTTGGGAAACAAACATTACTTGACAGATATGTTCTGGATATTAAAATGATTCTTTAAAGTATCTCTAGAGGGAAGCGGATGTGGCTTAAGTGATTGGGCTCCCATCTATCATGTAGGAGGTCCAGGGTTCGATTCCTGGGGCCTCCTGGTGAAACGCAAGCTGGCCCGTGCGGTGAGCTGGCCCACACGGATGCTGGCCCACGCGGAATGCTGGCCCGTGCAGGAGTGCTGGCCCGCACAGAGAGCTGGCGCAGCAAGATGATGCAACAAAAAGAGACACAGAAAAGAGACAATGAGAAATACAGCAAATCAGGGAGCTGAGGTGGCGCGAGAGATTGAGCAGCCTCTCTCCATTCTGGAAGGTCCCAGGATTGGTTCCCAGTGCTACCTAAAGAGAAGACAAACAGACAAAGAAGAACACACAGATAGCAGACAGCGAGTGCAAAAACAATGGGGGTGGGTGGTGGGTGGTAGGGAGTGGGGGTGGGGATAAATAAATAAATAAATAAATCTTTAAAAAAATAAATCTTAAAATAAATTTTAAATAAGTCTAAAAAAAAAAGGTATCTTTAGAATGTAGAAGGGATAATAATGTATAGTGTTACCGAGCTTGCGCTTTGGAGTCTGTTGCCTCTGGGTTCACATCAGCTCTGCTCCCTCACCTTGGACAAGTTACTTAGCCTTTCTGAGTGTTTCCTCATCTGTAAAATGGGTATAATAATCCTTCAACTCCATCTGTCAGAGGATTGTTATGAAAATAAACATTTTTAAAGGATATGATAAATATGAAAATGCTTTGAATGTTTAAAGGGCATCACTAATGGGAAGGAGAATGTCTTGACTCCAGGTTGGCTCATTGGGTCCTGGGCTTGTTTAATTGGATATGCTCAGACAAGATTTTCTGTGGTTGGGTTGAATCAGCGTTAGCTTGCAGGTAGGAAGCCCGTTCCAGGACCGTGTCCTTCGAGTATAGCAGAAGTGGTATTATAAGGAAGTAAATGAATAATAAATGAAGGGCTTCAAAACCAGACTGTTCCTGCAAGATTTCTGTGCATAGGAAACTCAACAGAAAGGAGGCGGCCTCGCTGTGCTGTTTCTGCAAGGAGAAATAGGTTTCTCTATGGGGAGTGCTATGTTTTGAGTGAACGCCGGCTGTGTTCTCTGAAAACAGTCTGTGTGGCACCAGAGGGTGGGGGCCTTGTCTTGGGTTGTCCAGCTGGTTAGTGGCAGAGCCGAGATCCAATTGTGGCTCTTCAGAGTGCTGCCCCAGTACTCTTAGAATCCCAGTCCTCTGCCCTTTGGCATTCTGAAGCATATAGCCATTCAGTACATGGCGGTTGAGCACCCACCATGTTTCTGATACTGCACTAGGCCCTCGGAGACAGGGCTCTCCCTCATGGTACTTATAGCTTGGCTGAGAGATAGACTATTAAATTAGCAAGTACTACAATGGCAAGAAGGTGTCAGAAGTGCTCTGCAGGTCAAATAGAGGATGCAGTGGGAGTACATAGTGTTTTGTTTTTTAGTTTGTTTTTTTTCCCAAGGGGGTAGGGGGTGCCAGAGAAGACTTCTTGGTAAAAGGGCTATTTCAGCAAATATCTGAAGGATGAATTAAGTTGGAGCCTGGGGTGAAGAGGTGGTGTGAAGAGAGGGTACCAGGCAGAGCATCTAGTAGAAGTATAACTTGTCTGACTCAGGCCTTGAAGGACCAAGAGAGGGTGAAGGATCTTGGAAGGAAGTCAGGGTAGATGGTAAGGAGTTTGGATATTATCCCCATTGGAGTGGGAAGCCATTGGAGGGTATGCAGTCAGGTTTGCATTCTGCAAGGATGGCTGCAGCTGCTCTGTGGACACTGGACTGGGGAGGTAGAGAGGGTGGGGAGGCCATCTGGGAGGCTGTGAAGCTCAGGCAGGGACACACTCAAGAGACACTGGAGGGTTAGAATCACCAGGATTTGATGGTTGTTGTGACTGTCTTCTTGGGCAGTTTACTTTGCTCCTTATTTTATTTATTCAGTCCTCAGACATGAGCAGTGGTGGAGGCCAGGGGCAGATTTACCACAGAGCATCAGATCCCTGCCATCCAAGGCCCTGGGAGGGGCCCTAGCAGTATATTCCCATGGTCACATGTTCTTTTAAAATTTGCAGAAGTGAGACAATTTAATCACTGTCAGTTAAGACTGCTGCCTCCTTCTACTCTGACTTCCGTACTTATCAGGTAGTTTTGAAGGGGCCACCAGCATTTTTAATACCCTGCAGTGGGAAAGTTGAGGTGTGGCTACATCTAGTAGCATTTTCAAAATACACTTTGTATGTGCCTTAATTTCAGATTCTTTTCCTTAAAGAGCCTCCCCACTCAAATGCAGATCTCATCAGGCCTCACAAAACCCAGTTTGCCCATGGTGGTGGCTGTGGTTTTTCCTCCCTGTGGCTGTCCTGGCTGGCAGTGGTGGTAGGAGCCAGCAATTTTGCTCCAGGTGAAGAGGAGACTATATGAGCTGCCCGTGGATATCAGAAGGGCTGGCTTGGGGATTGCTAAGTGTACTTCTTTTCTCCGTCCCTAGTGTAACTTGGGCACAAAAATGATAGCGTTTACTCTGTGCCAGGCCCTGTTCTAAGCACTTTACATAGTAATTCATTTAGTGCTCAGAAGCAAATTTATGAAATAGATATTGTGGCCTCCATTTTATACACCGGGAAAAGGACAGTACGATGAGGTCAAATAACTCGCTTGTACTGGATAGTAGGATATCAACTGGAATTTGATATCAAAATCGGACTTAATGGGTGCAAACCATTGCATTCACACAGGGCTGCAAGCCTAGAAGGGCCCTGCGTTGGTTTAATGCTCTGCTACTGCTGTCTTGAAATTGTTAATAATTTTGAACAAGGGGCTCCATGATTTCATTTTGCAGTGGGTTCCCCAAACATGCAGTCAGTCCTGATCAGACTCTTAACCACTCACTGTATTAATCTGATAATAGAGAGAATATGGGACAAGCTGCCTTAGGAGGTAGTGAGTTCCCTATCCTGGGAGGTGTTCAAGCAGAGGGTGGACAGCCCCTTGGCAGGAATACTTTAGAGGGGACCTAAGCTGGATGGGAGGAAGACGTGGGGTAGAGGGTTGGGTCAGATAACCCTACAGCCATCTGAGATCCTCTGACCCTTGGGAGTCTATGATACTGTGACTTTCCCTTCCACACTTTATTAAAAGTCAGAAAATAGAGAAACAGGGCCTGAGGAAATGGTCTGATGCATAGAGTTTTGTGAGAAATTGGGACAGTTCTCAAAGGAAAGAAATCTATGAAAGGACACAGAACCTGGAGACCTTTCTTTTGATACCTGGCAATGGCGCTGGGCTGTGGTTCCTTCAACGCCCAGCACTGACCTGCTGCTTTTCCCACTATCATCAGAATGTCTTCCACCAGTTGCAGATCAATACAATGAAAATTAAATGTGGAGGTTAGGGAGTGCCCTCTTGGTCTGATTAGTGAGCCTGCAAATTCCACCATGGGCCTCGGGCTGCAGCCCAAAAAAGGTCACTTGTCCTCTGAGGCCTTGGTCTTTGCAGAGTTCCTCCTACCACCCAGAGACATGAGCACAGACTTGGAGCTTCAGTACTAGAAAAGTACCTTAGGGGGTGATCACCCCAGGAGTTCTCAAACTGTGCTCCCTGGAGCCCCGAGTCTCATGTGGATTCCTCAAGGATAGTGTGTGTGTGTGTTTGGGAATCCCAGGTTGGAGTCACGGAAAGGAGGAACACTCCATACCCTCTTCTGTGGCTGTTGATGAATTCTCAATTCTGCGACCCTGGGTAGGTTATATACTCTTCTGTACTTTAGTTTCTGCCTCTGAAAAGGGGACAAAAGTGGTCCTATCTTAGGGTTGTGTGAGGATCATTTGGGGCCTATATGTTAGCACTCGATAAACTTAATCTAGGTGTTTTCATTATTCACAACTTGCACAGTGCTTTTCACATATGTGATCTTGTCAAATTGTTTTAACAGCCAGAAGGTGGTATCATCCTCATTTTATACATAAAGGAACTGAGGCTAAAAAGATTGAGGAGGTAGCAGACAGAGCCAGGCCGTGAAGTTCACAATTTCATAACAATCGGGATCCTTTGTGTTTTCTCAAAGTTTGTCCTTTTGCTCCCTGTGCTGATGACAGGTCCCCACAATTTGACATTTACCTCTCCAGTGCACAATGACATTTCCCTGAGGTTTGGAGAGCCCTCGATGTGCTCCATCTTAGGTGTGCTTTGACTGGGAGGGAGACTAGCAGGGGGTTGGGAAGCAGATCCAGAGCCTGAGCTCTGAAGTGAAACCCCTTGTGTTCACCCTTCTACTCTGTCACTTACCAGATGGGGGAAATGACTTAGCCCCGCGGAACCTGAATTTCCTCATCTGTCAAACAAGGGCAGATATAGCACCTATCACGTGGAATTATTGTAAGCCTTCATTGAGATAATCCGTATAAAATGCTTAGCCCAATGTCTGATCCAGTATACCTTAGCTGCCATAGTTACTGTTCATATAATTATTAGCACTTTCACACTAAATGTATCCATCTTCAGATGGGCCACTTTCCACATTTTGGCCATTACACATTAAACACATTTTTAATGAACTTGTTTTAGGCTCCTCTGGTTTTCTTTTTAACATCTGTTAGAAGTGTTTTTAAAAGCTCTGCCTGAATTCACAGGGAGCCCCTGTAAATCCACTTGAAAGCAGATCTCATCACTAAAAACCCACAAAACACCTCAGTGAGAATGAAAGAGTCGGGCTGTAATTTATGGCGTCCACTTCTTGCTGCCATTTGGCATTTTGCAAACCGCCACTACCATTAGCCGTCACTTTTGAGTATTTATGATCTTGCGGTTGGAGCACTTTGATTCTCATAACAGAATCAGGGTCACATTTAGAAAATGTACCCTACGCCAAGCTGCAAAATTAGATCCTCCAGGGTGGCTGATGGATGGGCCTGCACAGGGGGGTGTTGTCTGCCTGCCCGGCTGAGTTGTGCCCTTTCCACACACCCCAATTGGAAGCTGTCGGCCTTCACTGCCAGGCCTAGGCTTTTTGTTTGGCAGGGGTGGGTGGGCTGGGGCGCTGGGCCAAAAAGATACCAAACCATTTTCCACATGGATGCCCTTTACAGCCACGAGGTTGGCAGAGATAGAGCTAGGATTTGTCAGGAATTCCGCCATGGTCCTAAAATGGTTCTTTGTGTCCCAGGTAGCAGAGAGAGTTTTGGATATGGCAAGTCAAGAAGTGCGAGTTAAGTGTGGTACCAACAGACTAAACTGACTACCAGCAGCACAGTTTCCACTTTGGGCCTCAGTTTGCCAAATGAAAGGATTTAGTCTGGGTCAGCTCTGAGGACTGTTCTGCCAGCCCATTGCACCTCTTGCTTCCACAAGATGCTCGGCTGCCTTACTAGACAGGATTTTTGGTCTAGAAAAGTTGGGGGTTTTCAGAGGAACGGAAGAAATTGTATTTAAATTGCAAAGTTTTAAAAATCAGGATATTTTACTGTGTGAAAAGGAATACCATCTCCACCGTCCTGTAATTCATCGTCATGCTTGTGAGAATCTACCTCCCAGGAGAATCAGGGATGAAGGTTAAAGTTCTGGTTCTGCCTGTCACTGTGAGGCCTTGGGCAGGTCTCTTCCCTGCTTAGGCCTGTTTCTCCCTCTGGAAAATCCCTCCAGGATGTCACATTACGTTTAGTTGTCTTGTCTCCTTCGGCACCTCAGGGCTGTGACAGCTTCTCAGACTTTCCTTGTTTTTGATGCTCTTGACAGTTTTGAGAAGCACTGGTCAGGTATTTTGTAGACTGTCCCTCAATTGGGATCTTTCTGATGTTTTTCTCATGCTTAGATGGGGATTATGGGTTTAGCAGAGGAAGACCCCCAAGGTAAAGTGCACTTTCATCACATTGTATCAAGGTGCATGCTACCAACATGACTTCTCATTGTGGTTGCTGACCTCGAGCCCTTGGCTGAGTGAGTGTCAGATTTCTCTGCTGTGAAGTCACTCTTTTTTCCTTCCTTTTTGTACTATACTCTATGGAAGGAAGTCGCTCTGTGCAGCCCTCATCTTCTTCTTTTGACAAGGGCTTTTGGGGTCATTCATTTGTTTCATTAAGCATTCTTGACCACTCCCCATCAGCAGGCAGAGTGCTGGGTGTTAGGGATCTGGAGATAGGGAGGACATGGCCTCTGCCCTCGTGGAACTCAGGGTCTGGAAGGGATACAGACAAGCGTCCCAGCAGTCCCAACACCATGTGGCAAGTGCAGTGAGAGGGGTTCATAGGGCATAGCGGAAGTTACCTCCCACCAGGCTTTTGCATTTTATGTTTTCTGGCTTTACGTGAGTTTTCCTAACCTCCTCTGTTTCCTTTTGCCATAAAATTTTAAATGTTAAAAAAAAAGAGGCAAGCTTATTTCCTTTCCATTCGTACCCTCTTATTATTTTTTAAAGTATTTGCCATAGCACTTTCCTTGTTGAAAGCATTTTTAGTCATTAATTAGTAATCCACATTAATATGCAGATTGAATTAATCTATTTCAGGCAGAAGTTTGTCTTGAAGAAACAAAATAACTTAAGTGTTATTCCTCCCCACCTGCGTCTCATCTTTCTCCCTCTGCACTTCACCCCAATCATTATTAGGATTATTGCCATGATTATTAAATGCTGATTGAGCACTGCAAGTGTCTTCGTTGCTTTGAAGAACTCAGGGGAGGGTGAGTCCTGCTCTCTGGACTCTGAGCTGCATAGAGGCTGTCATGGGGGATTCATTAGCACCCGGAAACCGAAATTGGCCTCATAAATAGTCATCCTCAGGAAACAGTTTTGGCTCTCCTATTTTTATTTTAGTTACACTAAAGTGATTCCTCCTTGGCTCTGTTATTGTCTGAGGAGGCTGGTTTTTGCCTTCAGGAAAAAAGTGTATCCTCCATAACATAACTACCATTTGTTGTGCTCTTACTGTATACCAGGTGCTCTACATACCTATTTGATTCACAACACCCCATGGGTAGGCTCTGATTTACCTCTCTGTAGAGATGAGGAAGCTGAGATTTAGTGAGGTGAAACTGTGAGGCTGGTAAATGTCAGAACTGGGATTTGAACCCTTAACTATGTGGCTCCAAAGCCTTCCCTCTTAATGCTTTTCATTGGTCCACCATTCAAGGCCTTCCCAGCTTCACTGCCCACTTTTTCCCTCCTCTCCATTGGTCTCAGGTTTCCAAGGGTATTTCATTTCTCCCTCATTGCAACTCTGCAGGATAGGTCCTGTCTTTATCCCCATTCTGTAGGTGAGGATACCAGCTCAGGAGCCCTCTGCTGCAGCCGACGGAGGCTCCCTCCTCTCCACTGCCTGTCCCTCTGTGCGCAGCTCAGAGTTCCTGGGCACGGGAGGCTGCTTAAGGTCTCCTTCATCAGCAGCCATTTACTGGACACCGTTTATTGGCAAGTGCTGGTGTTAGAGATGGAAGCGACCCATCTCTGCCCTCACCAAGCTCACAGTCTAGTGGGGAAGAGATGCCCTGAGTTCCAGGTGTATCTGATCCAGCATCCTGTTCATTGGGCATATCTCCTTCTGGCCTTGTAGTAATGTATCTCTTTGTTTTTAATAAGCAATTACTATACACCAGGCCTTCTGCTCAGAGAGCAGTATCCATGAATCTTGTTTATTCCTCATACCCTCCCTAGGAGGTAGATTTGTTGTTGTTCCCTTATAACAGATGAGGAAACTGAAGCTCAGAGAAGACTAAATTGCTTAAGAAGAACTATACTTAAGATGTGGCAGAGTTGCCATTCAAACCCAGATCTGTCTGAATCTAGAGGCTCCCTTTTGAGTCATCTTGATTGTTTCCTTTATAGTACAGTATTACTTCCCTTGCAGTAGGGCACACACACATACAAGCTTACACTTACCATGTGTCAGGTGCAGGGCTTGGTCAGTGACGGACACAGACCTGAAGAGGATGCCTTCCCTATCCATATGGATCTGCAGTCTGATGGGGTGACAGACAGACACAAAACCCTCAATTGCAGCCAAGTGTGACAGGTGCTACAGGGCAGTTCCCAGGTCTGGGCAATCGTGGGCAAGTCTCTTAACCTCTCTCAGCCCCAGTTTTCTCGTCTCTAAAATGGGGACAATAAAGCCTATCTCCCAAGGTTTTAATAAAGATTAGAAGAAAGGAAGTACATAATGCATTTGTATGATAGGTCCAATATATGGTGGCACTTAGTGCAAATGTGTTAGTAAGTGAGATCCTAATCCCTGGTTAGATTACTCAGTAAGGGTCAGCTTGATACAACTCCTGTGGGCCTCTCAGACTGCTGGTCTTGTGTTTACAATGAGATGTTTAAGCATTTAAGGACATGGAGTATTTCTTATAGTTGTTTGTGTCCTGGTTTAAGTGTGTGAACCTCCCCAGTACACAGATAACACTCTTGCCACCTAATAAATTCTTATGGATTGATTGAAAACAATTCTATTTTGCAACTGAGGAACAGAGTGTGGGAAATTGGGAAAAGTCACATAGGAGTAGCTCTAAGTACTTTATAAAGCTTTAGTAGTCACAAAAGCCAGTTCTTTGGATGTGGAGAGAGAGGTTAAGGCCGGGTACAGCAGTGAGACCAATGAGAAGATGATGTTTCACTGTGGCACATGACATTAGACCCAGGATGGATCCTCCTTGACCACTTCCTGGCTGTGAGACCTGGGCAAGATAAGGCAGAGCCTCAAGTGTCTTCATCCGTATATTAGGGGGAAAATACCTACCTTGTAAGGTTGTGGAGATAAAATAAGGCATGGAAGGCATTTAGGACAGGTCCCCAGTGCAGTGGAAAGCCTAAATGCTCAGTGAATGGCTAGAGGTGTTGCCAAGATTCTGAGCCTCACAGACTTCTGCCTGGTGGTCTGTTTCAGGCTCCTGTCACTCTCACTTTCTACTGAAATGCCCATGGAAAGAATATGGTTAGATGAGGCCCCTCTCAACAGGCCCCACCCCAGCCCATTCCTGGGGACTGTGGGTTCCTTGCAGTGTGGGGTGCCAGCTGGGAAGTAGAGATGCGTGATTAGCTGGCCCAGTTACTGGAATGTGGAAAGAAACTTGGGGGGGTGGATGTTTGAGGCAGAGGGTGAGATTACCTCTATTTTTCTTTTCCCAGCAGAAATATAACTGTGGAAAGTTTAGAAAATACAGATAAGCCCAAACAATAAGAAAATTCCCAGTGATTATGACCACCCAGAGATAATCACAGTTACATTTTGATATCTACCCATTCACCTTTTTTTTTTTTTTTTT
>JAQZBX010017806.1:0-18388 GCA_029593785.1 Cabassous unicinctus | reverse complement strand
GTATATATTTTTAATGAGATTATAGTTTATAAAGAGATTTGTAAAAAGGTTTTCACTTAATGCATTGTGAACAGGAAATCATTTATGTTAATAAATAGAATTGTGTGCCATCACTTAAAAATACTGGGTACTATTCCCATTTGGGAGATGAACCCTACTTCCTTTAACTATTCCTGTGTTATTAAACATTTAGATTATTTCCAATTTTTCATTATTATAAACAACATGGAGTGAGCATCCTCCTCCACTCATCTTAGCTAGTTTGTCCACTATTTCCTCAGAATCTACCCTTAGAATTAGGGCTAGCATAAGTCTTTGAATCAACTTAGCAACTTCAAGTTTTCAAACTGGTCTTGAAAGAAGGATACTGGAGCACGGGAACACCCTTCTTATTCTTCATTATCATCATCACCATTTCACAATGTGCAGCCCTTCAGAGCCACCAAGTATTTTCACAGCCATTCTCATTTAACTGGTTCTGTGAAGTTGCAGATTAGAAAATTGAGTCTCAGGAAAGTTATGTGACTTGCCCAAAGTCACACAGTTAAGAAATAATAAATGTTGGAGTCTTGACTGCTCTACCTAAACAATCCAATTCAACAATTCTTTTTCTTTCTCTTTTTTTGGTCAAAGTGTTGACCTGCTGAACCTGCAGTTGCCCAGGAAGCTGCATGCTAACAAGCTCCTAACTCTCAACTGAGGTTGAGAGTCACTAGTCTGTGTCTGGGCACTTTGCGCCACTGGCAGGTGTTTCCGTTGGACCTCTAAGCACTTTGTCGTCTTCTTTATTCTCCTATTTTCCTTGAATAAGAATACTCTTTGGTGTATCTGCCCAGGTGGCTTTTCCAGGGTTAATAGTAATCCTGATCCCATGGATTCAAGGCTCAGCCAAAGGCCCCTCTTCTTTATCAGCTTCTCTGGGGCAGAGTAACCAGCACCCCCTAAAAATGCTCAGCACTAGTCTGTCTGTTCCATTGTTTTGACTCTTGGTCTTTTACAGTCTTGTAATTTTTCCTATCTTACCTTGTTTTTTAATTCTTTAAAGCTTGAATTGTTTTCCTAAGAGTTTAATAAGTCAGCTCTTTTAAAAACACCAACCCTGGGAAGCGGGTGTGGCTCAATCGATAGAGCTCCCGTTTACCATATGGGAGGCCCCGAGTTACTTCCTGGGGCCTACTTGTGAGGGCAGGCCGGCCCAGCGCGGCGCGGTGGGCTAATGCAGCAAGACCTCACAGCAAGGGGGAGATAAGCAGACACAGAAGAAACACACAGCGAATGGACACAGCAAGCACAAGCAGCAAGGGGGGGATAAATAAATAAATAAATAAATCTTTAAAAATAAAAAATAAAAAAACCAACCCTGGAACACGGGCAGGTCTGGGTTTACAACTTGTGGTGTCACCTTGGACTGGTTGCTTCACCTCACCCTGCCTCATCTCCTTATCTGCAAAACCAGATAACACCAGCACCCACCTAATAGTGAGCAAATGAGATGATAAATGAAAGCACTTAGCAAAGTGCCTGTTGTACCACAAGTGCTCAAAAAGAGTAGCTGTTGCTGTCATTCACAGTATTACCGGCTACCCCTTTGAGAGCAAGGACTACTTTTTAGCTTCCTATCCCACTGCCTTCTGAGTACTCTGCAGTTCACACAGTAGACATTTGAGAAATAATAGTATTCATTGAACAAATGATGGCTCTTCCTCTCTTCGTCTAGGTACTCTTTAACTTAAGTCTGCTTGCCAGGCATATCTGAGTGTCCCTGGAGTCTTCAGCGCTTTCCCACATAAGAGCCTACTTTCCTCCTCTTTGGGATTTCACCAAAGGAAGTAATATAAAATAATGGTTAACAATGCATAGTCCAGAATTAGGCTAACTGGGTTTGAATCTGGCTATGTCATTTAATAATGGTGTGACTCTGAGCAAATCATTTTAATTCCTTAATCAGTGCCTTTCACAGAGGCTCTGCGATTATTAAAGTTATTAAGTTACTGTGTTTTCTAAAAGATCCTTTGGGAAAGGAATATCGCTTTCTAAAGGCAATTCAAGAAGCTGATGGAGGGAGCTGGACTTAAAACTCAAAATTCTTCCTTTCAGCCATTGTTTGTCATGTATCATTGATTGGTCCCCATCTCTTCAGCAAACAGTGACCTAAAAAGCATTTAAATTCCTGTAATGTTAGCGCTCTAAAGGGTGCTTAGAGAGCTTCTAGTTCCTAGCCCTCATTTTTTTTAAAAACAATTTATTGAAGTATATCATTCCTACATGAACATACATAAACTATAAGTGTTCAGTAAACATCGTGAACTTACAAAACAAACATGCATAACATCATACAGGGCTTCCACACATCACCCCCTCACAAACACCCTGCATTGTTGTGAAACATTTGTTAACAAATCATGAAAGAGCTTCGTAAAAGTATTACTACTAACTATAGTCCGTATCTTCCTCCCCTAGACATTTTTTAAAGGATTTATTTATTTATTTACTTTTATCCATTTTCACCCCCCGTTTTTGCTGTTTCTGTGTCCATTCACTGGGCAACTTTCTGTGTCTGTTTCCTGCCCTCTCTTCTCATCTTTCTCCTCCTGTCTTCACTGGGATTTGATCCTTGGAACCTCCGATGTGGGAGAGAGGTGTCCTACCGCCTGCGCCACCTTAGTTCCTGGTTTTTCGGCATGTCTCATCTTGGCTCTTCCTTGTGTCAGTCTCCTGTTATGTCATCATCTTGCTGTGTGGCTCGCGGGGCCTGACGGCGCACCCGCGCAAGCCTAGCCCTCATTTTATAGAGGAAGATCCAGAGGTCCAAGAAGGGAAGAGTCCTGCCCAGGTCACACAGAGAGTCAAGTCTACCAGCCTAGTGCTCATATCAGGACAGTAAGCTCTTAGTTTTCATTGCCTGATTCCACATCATGCAGGGGAGGAGAATGCTTATTTTCCCTAGATGGGGGTTTTGCAAATACTGGGAACTGAATGACCGCCTGGTGATGGATGGATTACTATAGCTAGATATCATTCATGTGGTCTGCTCTACTCATTGCATGATCACAGCCACATTTATTGAGATTCATTGCAGCCTGCTTTGAAATGAGATGGGAATCCAGCCATCTGAAAGGCTTTCCTGGGGAACACAGAAGCAGGTTGTCCCCTGAGCCCAGAGGAAAGAGCTGGGATTAGGGGAGTTTAAGGGTTAGCGCATTATGACTCAGTGTTTATCCACTTAATAAATAATTTCCGAATGCCTTCTCTATGCCAGGAAGAGCGTTCTGGATAGAGTGATAATTCAGTAGACAGCAAGGGTGGCAGATGTGAAAACATGTAAGCCTAGTAAAGTGGAACCATTTCTGTGAGTGAAGCAGGTGCAGCAGCCAGAGTCAGCCCAAAGTGGGGGGCAGTCAGTTCTACCTGAGCACACGACTTCAAGGAGGCATCAGTGCTGGGCTACGTCTGGAAAGATGAGTGTGGATTGCCAGGCAGATGGGGGTCAGGGGGCAGCCCTGGCAGGGGGAACAGGATGAGCAAAGAGCACAGAGGTTGGAGAAAATCCAGTTTTTGTTTTCTCAGAAGTAATTCATTGTAAAGCATGGAATTGAGTGGGGGAATGAAGATGTAAGATAATGGTTGGGAAGATGCTGATCACCAGGGGCCTTGTGGGTTCTGCCCAGGAGCTGGAATTCACCCTTGGGGAGCCACTGCAGGGGTTCAGGAAAGGAAACGAGCTTTTCGGCTCTGCAATCTAGAAAGCTCACTGGGCTGTTAGCCTGGAGAGGGGACGGTAGGCCAGGAGAGCTGCTGGGACACTTTTGCGGTGGTCCCAGGGGAAAGGAGGAGGAGCGGAACCGTGACAGTGGGCATGGCCCTGTGAGACAGGGACATGGACAGTCGACAGGCAAAGAGGTGGAGTCAGCACGACTTGGTCGCTAGCTGGGCATGGGGGAAAGGTGATGTTGAGGCAATGACAGCTGACATGGGTTGAGAACTTAGCCATGTGCCAGGCCCAGTGCTAAGCACCCACCATGGATTCTCTCAGTTCATTTGTCACCTACAGGTCCCCAAGTTACAGCTGAGGAAGCCAGCTCAGAAAGATTAAAACTTGCCCTTGGTGGTGCAACGAACAAGTCATGTAGCTGAGATTTGAATGCAGAAAGTCTCTTTCCTGAGCTCCTGCTTTTAACTGCTCTGCCATGTCATTCCTTGAGTTTCTTCTGGCTCCTGGTCACTGGGTGAATGTGAGAACTTTTCTCTAATGCCGGCTGTATTGGAGAGTCAGAGTGGGAGATAGTCCCTTGGTCTTATTATTCCATATTAGGAAGGATATTGGACTCAGTGCCTTAGATAAGTTGCTGGGATGTATGCAGAAATACTCAAAACGGTTAAGAATGGATTTGAAATAACTGCAGTTTTGCTTCCTTTTCTGATGCAATTGTACACACCATTAATATCAGAGAATGTTTAATTCAAGGCAAAGAGCATTAAACAAGTGAAAGGAGTGGTCCTTTGAAATGATACAAAGTACAACCCACCCCACCTTCCATTTATCCTGTCCCCACCACTAGTGATCCCAGGGTCCCTCTGATAACTTGTTTCCCTGTGTGGTTTTCAGGATGGATGGGTCAGAAGAGGAGCCTTACATACCACCTATTGTCAGGGCCAAGATATCCAGGATGGGCACAAACCTCCCCAGATCTCAGGAGTTCACCCTCCTGGACACAAACCTCCCAAGCTGAGCTCACCAGCTTGAGAGATAAAACTCCTACTGGCGTAGCCGGCAGGGCTCACCTTCTACCTTGTTTGCAGCAACTTAGGCCTGATAATCACCTTTAGGCAAGGAGAGGAAAAGTTTCCCTCTCTTGCTTTCCCACAGGTCACCCATCCTGGCCTCCTTGGCCTTCAGGGGCATATAAGGAAATATTTTTTCCTGAGTACACCCCTGGTTTGAGCAGCCTCAGTGTTCCTGGAGACCCAGTGCCAGAGATCTGATGAAGAAGTTCCAGGGAGACAAATGAAGATGACATGGAAATCAATCATGTGCAGCTGGTGTTCTCTACAGGCAACTGCTTGATTTTATTTCCTTTTCATTTTTCTCCCTGTTCCCTGGGATCAACTCCTTTAAGAGCTTGACACCAGCTAGCCTTGTGTGATTAAGTGGTAAACTTAAGCTGGCTGCTGGAACCCTCTGTGTTTCTGCAGAACTGGAAGGTTGTTCATGGTAACTGAGTCCTCTAGACCGCTGAGGGCAGCGAGACTGTTTAAAGTCATTTTGGTCTTTATTTCTTGGAGTCTTACTTACCTAAAAGTTCCTAGGTAGGCTTTTTAGTTATTTTTCCTTCAGCTGCAAGTTATGGAAAACCCAATCCTTTTAAATGATTGGGTTTATCTCACATAACAAAATTCCGTATTTCTGCTTTCTACTCTGCCATACGCAGCTTTGCCAGTCCCTCCAGAAACTCCTTATGCCCTGTCCAACAGCAGTCCCCTCTGTCCCCCTGAAAGTAACCTTAATTTTATGGTAATTGTTTGCTTTCATTTGAAAAATAAATTTATCACCTGAATGTGCATCCCTAGACACTGCAGTTTAGTTTTACCCTTTTTTAAAAATTGATATGTTTTTAAAGTCTCTTTTAATCCACAGGTTCTCCCCCATCTCTTTCTTTTCCTTATCATTTATCTATTGAAGTACGCAGGCCCATAGAGTTTACCAGTCTGGATTTTGCTGATTGCACACTCATGATTCAGGTTAACATGTTCCTCAGTTTCCTTTATTTTCTGGAAATTGGCAGGTGAATCCAGAGACTTGATCAGACTGATATTGATCACACATGCAGTACAGAGTGAATCGTGTCATGGGGCCATGTATTTGTTGTACTTGCTATGACCCTTTACAGTTTAAAAAGTTCTTTCGCCTCTGTTGTTTCTCCTGTTGGTCAAGGATTAAACATCAGGAATCATCATCCTTATTTTATAGTAGGGTCACTGGCACCCAGAGAGGCAGACTGGCTTGCATAAAGTCACACAGCCAGGGAATGGCAAAGCAGGGTTTCCTGACTCCATATGTAGTAAGCCTTCTACTTTCCCTCACTTTCTAACCCTGGTGGCTGGCTGAAAACTGGGTTCCTTTTGAAAACAGCAGGAAAGGGATACTAAAAGGGGAGCTGGCAGATTGCCAAGGCTAGTCCTTGCCAGTATCACAGTCTGATTAGGACCTTATCCTACAGGAAGCCTTTTGTTTTTTTAAAAAAATAGCAGCTTTATTGAGAAATAATTCACAAACCATAAATGTCACCCTTTTGAGGTGTATATTTCAGTGGTCTTTATTATATTCTCAGTGCTGTGTACCCATTACTACTAAGGCCTTCCTTTTTTAGTAACTTTAGTAATTTTAATTCTGGAATGAGAAGATTAACAGAGGACGAGCCTGGTAATGGCTTCCTGAGGTCCCATATTTACTCCCTTCTCAAGGGTCACACATATAAATCCCCACAGCAGTCCAAGCAGTCCCCTCGAATGAGTGAGGCCTGCCTGTGTAAGAGAGCTGGGCAAGTTGGTGAGGGTGGTGATGCGCTGGAGAACACGCCCTCTCCCCTGCCCCCCCCCCACCTAGAGGACCATCTGCTGGCAACTTAGCCCCTGCCAACTACTGCCATGCAGGAACATGGGACCAGGTTGTCAGGTCTTCTGGGTTTTCAAGAGGACCTGGGCATGTGGATATTTAGGAGAACTTTCTGGGTTTTTAAATGTTAGAAATTTGTTTTTTAGAAACACTGTATGGTCTCATAGATTGAAGGTGTCCTCAGACCTCCAGTTTGAGACCTCTTTTCATTTATTTAATTTATCTCATTTTATTTAATTTATTTCCATTTATTCTTTCTCTTCATTTATTTCACTTATTATTTCATATCACCAGGGAGTGAAGTTTTCTGGGTATGTCGTAAGAGCCAGCTTTCAAAAACCCAGTACTAGATAAGTGCCGGGAAGGTCTATTAGTTAGATACAAGTGTATTCTAAAATGTTAAGAATAGCAGTTCTGTGAAAGAGGGATGGTTTGTGATGAGGTTTATATTGAATTGTCTGGTCCACATATTTGTCCTCAACCACTGTCACCGTGTTTGGATAAGTCGGCTTGATACCTCCCACCCCCCACCACCCCTCCACCCCACCTCCCACCATGTTCCATAGTTAGCTGCAGATGTTTTTGCTGTTACCCTACAACATAGGCTTCAACAGATGTCTCCTCAATCCCAGCTGCTCTGTAAACAATGCATGCTCACATCATTCCCTCCCATCTTCTTCTGCACCTCAACAAAAGAAAGAAAGGGTCCTTTTTGATTGAGTCGTACTTAGCTGTTTTATCTATTGTCTTTTTGGTTTTACGTCAACCCTCCCATTTTAGAGATGTAGAACTGAGGCTCAGAGAGATTATGTAATTGCCCAAGGCCACTTATCTGACCACTTGCAGAGCCAATTTTGAATCTGGTTTGCTGACTTCAAAACCAATGTGCTTCTGCACTTCTTTATGCTTTCTTGGTATTTCGACCATTCTTATACCTGAGTGGAATTGTCTGGCCCTGGATTTTAAAGTTGCATTTTAGAGATTAGAAAAACCCACTTGTCTCTGTCTTCCTAATGTCTTCTATTGTTTTAAAGACGTTTGTATTAGGACTCTTTCATTTGCAAGTTACAGAAACTCATCTTGAACTAACTAAAGCAAAAAAGGGAATTTATTGGTTTATGTAACTGAAAGGATTTAGGATTTACTGCCTTCAGGCATGGCTGGATCCAGAGGTTTAGATGTCTTCAGTAACCTCTGCTTGGTACTGTTTGCTTCCAGACAGACAGACTCTCCCCTCATGGTGGCAAGAGACCTCCAGGCTTCTACTTATAGCCCGGCAGTCCCAGCAGAAAGAAAGAGGCTCTTTCCTGATACTTGCAGTCAAAAGTCATAATCACTGGGCCAGTTTTCTGTGCCCGCTTGGGTCATGCACTTCTTTCTAAACCTTTCATCATGGTCAGGAGGATACTCATTCTCTTTGGCCGCACATGGCTCAAGTCTCCATTCGTGAAACTGAGGGAGATGCCAGCCCTCCAAATCTCATGACTGACAGTGAGAGAAGGCTGGTTCCCCAAGGTCAGGTGTGGGTTCCAGAAAGAGGAGGGAGTGAGGGTTGGTCAGGCAATTGCCTGCTTTTATATTTAACACAACGTTTTAATGTGCGTTCAGTGTCCCAAAAACCAAAAAAGTCACTCTCAACAAGGATCTTAGCTTTCAAAGAAAAATAAAGGGGTCAAATACAGAATTTTAACACCACTTCAAAAACAGGTAATCTCTTTAAAAAAGATATTCTCTTTAAAAAAGAAAAGAGCCATTGGGACATTTGCCAAACCTGTATTTTTCATAATAGAAAGAGAAAAAGAGAGCTTTCTTTTCCCACGCGTAACTAATATATGTACAATATAGATTTCCTAGAGTCTTAACACAACTTCCGGGTACGATAATGCTTCATTTATCTGACATCATTAGGGAATGAGGTTTTCTGGGTGAGTGGATTTTGAAGGTATGTTTGTGCTTTCAAGACTTAAATCAGCGGCGGGGGGTGGGCAGGAAGCTTTCTTAAAACAGTTCTCTGCACTTATAGAATACATTGACACAATGAACATGAATTAATGTTTTCTAAATCATCTTGCATCACGCTTCTAGAAGTTAGAATATGGCCAGGATGTGTAAGGAACTGCGGAATAAACATGACCCTTCTCTTCTTGACCTGAGTTCGGGTAGGGAACTATAATTTTATATAAAAATAAACATGAGTACATTATGGAATAGAATGCAAAATTCTTAGGAATATTTTAGATGAAACCTGAGCTGATTCAAGCTACTATCCAGATTCCATCTTTTTCTGCTCTCTATCCCTTTCTCCAATTCATATCCATGTGCCTTCAGGGGAAAGTAGACTTCTGATGCACTCAAAGGCTACTGAGGCTCTACAGAGGCCCTTCACCAAGTGTCTCCAGAGCTACAGTACTGCTTTTTCATCATCAGTGCATACTGTTTTGAGCAGTTTTCCATCGCTGCTTGGTGTTTAAGCTAGAGAATAATTGAGTATTGCCAGGGGAACCAGATAGTCAAGCTTTTAAAGTGAATAATTTAAAATTTGCACCTGGCAGGACAAGGGGTCTATTCTTTTTCTATAAAACAAATCCAAAAGTTGTGTGGCTCATCCAATGTAGACTCACACCAGGAAGAGATTGGTGAAGTCTCTGGGACTCTGACCACCAGATAAATGGGATCCACCAGCCTGGTCACTAATTCCAGCCTATGACCCTTGTAATTTATAAGGATGTGAGTTTTCTGTGCTTTCTTGACTCTTGTGCAGAATGGTCAGTCTGCTTCTCGCCATGAGTGATTCTTCATTTCCTGCTCGTTGGATTTCCTCCAGGCAGGCACAGGGCATTCCGACCTGGCCGTTCAGGATGCCATTACCTCATGGCTTTAAACAGAAGGTTGATTACCAGTGAGGTCTGCTTCTGTCATATTTGAAGAGCAATCTAAAGCAAAAGTCTAATTGTATTTTCCTTGAACAGTGATTTTCAAACTTTATTTAGTTATAGAAACTTTTTAAAAAGTTGCTTTGGAAAATAATTTTAGATTTACAAAAAAGTTGCAAAAATAATTCTTTGTAGCCTACACCCAGCTTCCGCTAATGTTAACATCTTACATAACCATAGTACAATTATCTAGACCACAAAATTAACATCAGTACAGTATTATTAATGGATTGATGGGCCTTAATTGAAAACCACCAGTTTTTCCCACCATGTCACTTTTCTGCTCCAGGATCCTATATCACACTAGTTGTCATATCTCCATAGTCTCTTCCAATATGTGGCATTTCCTCCGTCTGTCTTAGTCTTTCATGACCTTGATACTTTTGAAAAGGGTAGCCAGTTATTTTGTAAGATGTCCCCCAATTTTGGGTTTGTGTTATGTTTTCTAATGATTAATTTGAGGTTATGCATTTGGACACGAATACCAGAGATGTGATGCTGTGGCCTTCTCAGTGCATCATTTTGGGGGTACACCTATTACTGGTCACGTTAATGCCGATCATCTGGTTAAGGTGATGCCTAGCCATGTTTCTCCAATATAAAATTACTATTTTTCCCTTTGTCATTAGTAAGTATTGTATGGGGAGATCTTTGAGATGATGTGACTACCCAGTTGCAGGAAATTTTTCTTCAAAGGATATTTTATGTGAAGGTCTAGCATGAAGAACAGGTAGAAGTGTGTTGTGTTTATTGAAATGGGCCCGGGATGGGGGCAATGGCCCCAGTCTCTTCCTGCCTCTCTCCCTGGAGTCAATTCTGTTGAAGCCCGAAGCCATCATGGAATGCTCTTTGAAAAGCATGGCTTTTGCTTTTTACAATACTTACATACACTAAGCCCTGTTCTCAGTATGTTCTAAAGCAGGGGTTCTTAACAAGGGGTCCGTGAGCTTAAACTGAAATTCAAAAAAACATTCTTGTGGGGACATGTTAGTGCGGGTGTGATATATTTATTAAATAATACACAGTGTAGTGTGCACATAGTAAGGGTTCCGTGGTTTTCCCTGACTGGCAAAGGGGTCCATGGAACAAAAAAGGTTAAGACCCCCTGTTCTAAAGGATGGTTGTCTTCTTTGGACTTTGAAATTAAATTAGCGAAGTAAGACTTAAGTGGAATAACGCAAAGAACCAAAGTATAACTGACACCAATTAGCCAACATTTACTGAGCACCTTTTGTGTACCGGTCATTGTGCTAAGTCTAGAGAATATAGGAGTCATAAAAACACAATCCCTGCCTGCTAATTCTGCATCTTTTCTTTCATAACAGAGAGGACTTTATAATATAGATCTAGCAAAGACACATGAAGGGGGGAACCAAGCAAAATTGGCTTTTGTTTGGAAAGCTATTTGAGGGGTTTTTTGTTTGTTTTTTGGGTGAGCACAGAGGCCACTTTGGCCTAACTGGCCTTATGTCCTTGTCAGAAGCAGTTACTTCCCCTCTGAGAGGCAAATGTGCTTTAGGAAAAAAAAGAGAGAGTTCAAACAATCTTCCCTCCCCCCCAAAAAGACCTACCCCCTGCCTTTGATTCTGCTTCCCATATTTGAAAGAATCCAAATCCTCGTCCTTCACGGGTGAGGTGTTTTAGCTGCCCATAATTACATTATTATTCCAGACACTGTCGGTACGATTCTTGCTGAGGAGGGAGGATTAGGCCGAGGAGGCTGGCGCAAGCGGGCGGCCAGTCATCTGCCCTGCGCCTGGCAAAGGAGATTACGCTTCTGGAGCCGAAGTTGCTGGCTGAGCCTTTGTTACTTAATTAGGCTCCTGTCTCTTTTCCCTTTATGACAGTGGCAGAATCCAAGATGTACCCCCTTTTAAATTAATGCAAATGCCTCTAACAAAGTTTTATAATCGTTCATTTTAAACAAATCAGAAAATTGTCAAAACCACTCTACTCGCAGGGAATTCGGGGGTAGGAAATAACCTTTAAAAGCATATGTTTCTCAAGGGAGTAAGGTAGCAAATACCATCTCTTTAAATTCTGTTTAACATGAAGCCTTTATTGACTGCTCATGATGGTTCTGCACAATTTAATGCTCTTTTTAAGTGAATATTATTTAGCTTCTACACGTGAGTCAATGTGGCCTCATGGGTCTGTAAATTTAGATGCTGATCACAACCAGAAGTCAATGTATAAAGCAGTTACAATTTAATTAACTGGTAATAGATCTTATGCAGTGTCGGGTTAAAGGGAATGTATAAATTTTGCTTTATGAACCGGCCTCTGCAAGAAAGTGTAGACACTGGCCCTTCCCTCTCCTCTCTCTTATGGGATGAGTTATGGGCGATGGCCCTCTTAACTGCAAAGGAGTATGAGGTTGGGTAGATGGGGAACCCATTATTAAACAGCTGTGTTCAGCCAATCAGCCTTGAAGAATTTGACTTCAGAGGTCAAAAAAGATTTCTGACACTGTTAATTTCATTTTATGAGCCACTATTCAGACTCACTGGCTGATGCATTGTCTGTAGCTTTTGATGGAGAAATGAGAGCAATTTTTGAAGTTTCATAAATAGATTAGAGCTAAAAAGCAAGCATTAGTTCAATCTCTGCACCTTGCAGTTAGGGAAACTGAGGCTGGGGGGAAGGGCTAATGTCCCACCATGGGCCTCTTGGCACTGACTGGCAGCATCACACACTGCTAGTGAGGTCCAGGACCTCAGGAAGGTTGCTCCAAGCCTGAAGCCCTTTGGGAGTCTTGCCACACCTCTTATCTCTTTAGGAGATGAGGCCTGTGGGTACTGGAGTTTATTCATTCAGCGCCAACAAGAGAGTGTTCCCTTGCCCTTCTTCACCAACCAAGTGAGCCCTGGGCAAGAGTTTTATTCCTACTACCTGAGGCATAAATTTGCCATCACCTTGATAGAATGGGAAAAGCACTGAACTAGGAGCCAGAGGTCTTGGCCCTGCTATGCACCCTGTGGATGACACCTGTGGCAAGTTACTAGCCAAGGGGAGGTGCCCCTGCGTGGACTCCCCGTGGTTCCCTTAGTATAGTGGTGCTCACATTTAGCTGTTGTTGCTTATTTGTTTGTCTTCCCCACCTGACTGAAAACTCATGAGGGTAAATACCTACCTGTCTGACTTACTGTTATGTCCCCAGAGCCTAGAACAGCACCTGATACGCGGTGGGTGCTTCATGTTTACTGTGAATGAATGAATGAGCAAACAAACCTCAAATCTGCAAACCTTCATCTGTAAATGGGGATGATAACTCAGCCCCTACATACCTCACATAGGACACAAGGGACATAATGTATGCAGATGAGCCCTGTGCTGTTAAATAAATGTGAAGGTACAGTTCATGTGAGTTACTGGTAGTAGTGTCATCTCGTAGGCTTTAGCTGCATTGCATTCACTTACTCTTGCCATGATTTCCCTTTGAAAAAGAGTGTGTCTGAGGTATTGTCAGTAGCATTAACTGACAATATACTGCCTAGAATGAGAGACCCCTAGAGTTTTAAGAAACTTCCCATGTGTTCCTTGCCCCGTCACATTATAAATGAGGGAGGGGCCCAGGGAAGTTGATTCACTTGCCTGGCAACGCAAAGGGATTCAGTGGCTAAGCCAGGAGTAGGTCCCAATTTCCCTGATTGTCGCCCCCTCAGCTCAGGGCATCAAGACTTCATCTCTACTAGAGAAGCTGTGGACAGTTTAATTAGCTACAGTCTGAGGTTGGATGTATGTCAGAGCTCATTGTGGTGGGGGTGGTAGGTTTTATTTTCCAGTGCTAAACTCTGCTGTAGTTCAGCAACCTCAATTAACTCCAACACTCAAGACAGGCCAGCTGGGCATGCACTACCAGGGGTCACTTTGAGCAGGTGCCTGGATTCCCCAGTGCCCTTGGACACACTCTCCTCCACCTCAGCCTGACCTGCTACCCATCCACTGAGCTCCTTGTTGATGCTGAACAGATGCCTTAAAGATGTTGAGAAACATTTCCCAATTAAGAGCCATGAGATTGTTTTGCTCAGCACCAAGCTGAGCTCCAGCCAGAACTTTTAACAAGGTCAAACACAGTTTTCTTTCTGGAAGCTGCACCCCCAGTGCCCCCAAGTTGTCGGTGCACTGAGTAAGAGAAAGGTACTTTGGGATCCCACTGGAATCAGGGATGAGTCCCTTCTCTGGACTAGGCCCTATTTTTATTCTTTTAATGTCAGTGTCAGGAAAGGCAAAAGAAGGCTGGGAAACTGTCTCAGATTAAAGAGAATGGAAGAGGCATAAGTACATACCATGGAAAATGCCTGATTGGACTCTGGTTTGAGGAAAAAATAAGCATAAAAGAAATTTGGAGACAGATGATAAGTGTTGGCGAGGATGTGGAGAAATTGGAGCCTAGTGGGAGTGTAAAACGGTATAGCCGCTTTGGAAAATTATCTGGCAGTTCCTCAAAAGGCTGAGCATAGAGTTGCCATATGACCCAGCATTTCCACTCCTATGTACATACTCAAAAAAGATGAAATCATTTGTCCACACAGAAACTTGTATACAAATGTTTGGAGCAGCATTATTCATAATAGCCAAAAGGTGAAAACAATCGAGATGCCCATCAATGGAAGAATGGGTAAACAATATACAAGGGAATATTATGCAGCCATAAGAAGCATTGACGTTCTCATACATGCTACAACATGGGTTAACCTTGAAAACATGCTAAATGAAAGAAATCAGGCACACAACAAGCACATATTGTATGATTCCATTTATATAAAAATGTCCAAGGTAGGCAAATCCATAGAAACAAAGATATTAGTCGTTTCCAGTGAGAGGAAAATGGGTACAGTTTATTTTTGGGGGTGATGAAAATCATCTGGAAGTAGCTAGTGGTGATGATTGCACAACTTTGTGAATATACAAAAATTGTACACTTTAACAGGGTGAATAGTATGTGAATGATATCTCAATTTTTAAAAAAGTAATTTGGGGACATTGGAGGAATTTCAGTATGGACTGTATATTAGATAGTATTTTAGATCAATGTGAAATTCTTTAGGTGCGATAATGGAATTGTGGTTATGCAGAAGGATGTTCCTTGCTTGAGACATGCAAGCTGAAGTACTTCAGTGGCCAAGCATCATGACGACTGCAATTTACACTCTCAAATAATTCAGCAAAAAAATATATAGAAGGATAGAGAGCAAATATGGTAAAATATTAAAAACTGCTAAATCTAGGTAAAGAGTAAGCTGGTGTTCTTTTTACTGTTTTTACAATTTTCTGTTCAAATTTCCAAAATATAGGTTAGGACAAAGAAATATTTGTTAAAGATAGTGAGGTGAAAATAAGTCACAGGCTTTTGGCTGTACCCTTGTCCCTTTAATCTCTGTCCAAGACAAGGCTAAACACTTATTTGAGCCTATCTCAGGTAAGATTAATTCCATTGGTGAGTTTAATTCCATTGGTCTGAGCAGACCCCCCACTTAGCTGTTTTTAGGGGCAGGTACTGAAGGGTGTACCTGAAACCCAGAGCCAAATGCTGTGGGCCCCACACGTTGACTGTCACAAGGGTGGAGGCTCTCTTACAATCTCCATGGTCCAAAAATGACAGCCGAGGGCACTGCCAGCCACAGCTCCCTTCCTGACCTCCTTCCACGCTCTGACAAGGCAGGGAGGGTGGTGGGGCCAACTTTTTCCCTGTTCTCTAAGGGAAACACTAAAAGAGCCAGCAAGCATAATTTCTGGAGAGAAAGAATTCTTAGTAAGTTTTCTGAACATTACATGTTCTTCCCTTGTTGTAATATTTATATTTTGGGAAGGGATATACAGAGCCTTGTGGCAAATTAAGTCCCTCATTTCCTGCTCCCTCCCCCAAATAAGAAAAAATCAGCAGTTATGACCAGGTGTCAAGCAGTCTTTAGACTTATTGAGGAGAATTGGACCAAATCCCTTCCAGAACAAATGGTGAAACCAATAATCAAGAACTTCAGACCTAGAAGGGTCCTTGGAGCGTCCTCATTTTCCCAAACTTGATGAGGCCTTCCAGAAGAAAAACCCACTGATTTCACACTCAGGTCCACCAGGAAATATAGGCAGGAACATTTGCAAAACCCTGTAAACCAACAACCGCTTTTACAGTGTGCAGGCTGATTTTTCAATGTGCAGATTTGCTATGAATTTATAGAGTGTTTTGATTCTAAATTCACAATGTGCATCTTTAATGGCTCCAAGTTTGGATAATTTCATGCTGTTTATATCCTAGCAGCAATGGTTTATGCATATTTCCCAAGTTATTACCCTCCTAGGAGAAGAGTGAACAGCCTCCTTTTACAAAAGACAGTCCCATATGTCCTGGTTTAGTGCATCTCTCTTCAAAGATCATTTTCCATTGAGATGTCAGGAAAGCATGACAGCTGGATGAAGTGCCAAGCCCAGTTTGCAGGCAGGTGGGTTTTCTGGTGTCCTAGACCTTCTTACTGGGCTCCCAGATGGCCTTGCATTTGAAAACCACCAGTTAGGCACTTTGCAGTCTCCTGGAGTTTTTCTATGGAGACATTTTTCAATCTTATTTAAAAAAAAAAAAAATGCTGCCCACCTCCCTCTACTCCCATCAGGAATGAAATGTGTTAACATGTGATGAGAGCCTTAAAAAAATGATTCAGTAATTCTCTTTCTGGGGGAAGGGGCAGCCTGAGGAAGTAATTAGAATTGTAGGATGTATAGAATGTTTATTTTTAAATAGTGAAAAATTGGAAGTAAATGCTCAACAGTAAGAGGGTATGATACATCCATGTATTAGAAAATGATCCTTTGAAAATTATTTTAAAGGATGTTTGATGACAGGAAAATTCTCCTGATATAATGATAGGTGAAGAAAGCTGGTTCCAGACCCCCAGTTAGGTTCAGGTTTCAACACATGCATTGAAACAAGATGGAAAAAGGTAATCATGAAATTATTATTGGGTGGTGGGATTGTGGGGGTTTTTTTAATTTTGAAATATTGTAGATTTCATATGAAGTCGGAAGAAAAACTACTGAGAGATCTCGTGTACTCATTACCAATTTCCTATAGTGATTTTAATTTTCTTCTTTTTGCTTTTCTCTCTTTTCCTAATAATCTACGGTTAGGGAGGAAGAAAAAACTATCATTTTTTTTAAAAAAATCAATTGATTCATCTTTCTGGAAAACCTCACTCCCAATTGTAAGTGATCCCTGCTTTCATTGTACACCCGCAGCCCACTGCCTAGCCCTTTGGTCCACAGGAGGACTTAATACCTTCTGCTAAAATGGTAGTTAACTGAATCCTTGCCTATGAATGGGCTTTCAGATAGTGAGTTCACATTGGATAAACAGGGCATGTCTTCCAAAAGCATCAGGTTTACTCAAACTATGTAGAAAAGAGAGGAAGGAAACACATTGTTTTTATATAAAATAAAACATCCATAATGTAGCATGGAAAGTAAGATTTGCATGACTTAAGATAAAGCAGTGGACTCCAGAGGAGTGTCCCACTTGGGCACTCCCAAATGCTCCTCTGCGAGCATATCCTCTCCTCTGCCTTGGGGGATGGGGAGAGGTGCTTTGGCCAGAAAAGTTTGAGGTGCCCTGCTAGTAGACATCCAAGAAATGCTTCTTGACCGAATTATGCAGTCTGCTTCTTCGGCTGTCTTCTTGTCCCTGTCCAGCAGGGTGGATGTCAGAGGACACATGGCACTGTGGGAAATCACCGGGGAAGAGGTTGTTCTCCTTAGCTTTTTTTTTTTTAAAAAAAAAAAAAAAGGTCTGGCTCTTCTCTCACTGCTCTAGGGCACACGGTCTTGCTGGAAAGCACACTACCCAGGGAGTCGGGGGCCTGGATTCGATTCTTGGCTCTGGCTTAACCTCTGCATGAGTCTGGCATGATGTCTCATCTCCAGGCCTCCGTTTCCTCACCAGCAGAACAAGATGTTCAGATTAGATCATCGCTAAAGCCTTTTAGCTCTAAATGCTGTGGTTCCCAAGGCATGTGATTTTCCCATGTTCCTTTTACCTAGTTGAAAGTGCACAACTTGGAAGAATTTTAGCTTCCTTAGAAGTCAGCCTTCGCTGATTTGAGTATTTGGCTCTTCCTCTGCCTCCTTGGTGAGCCTTGTCATCAACACCTCTCTTTCATCATTGAAAAAAAATGGCTCAAAAGGAAGACGAGTGTAGAAACTGATTAGCAGGTTACCCCTCTTCTTCTTCTTCATTTCCCCTCCCCTGAAGATTACATTGGGGATGTCACAAGCAATTTTCATAAACAGGTTGGTCATTTACAAAAGATACGTTTACAAAGCATGAAATTAACATTTTTGCACAGAGCCAAATAATTGCTTATAACTTGGTGACTTCGGTAGCTGAGTTTGCAGCTTGAGCAGCAATTAGCCAGGTCAGATGGTACATGCAGTAATGCAGTTAGCAAACTCTATTACCAAAGCAAAGTTAACCAAGCACCTCATGTTGGAGCAGGTTTCTCTCCCTGAGGAGTTCACCCAAAAGGTCATTTCGTACGCAGAAAGTACCACAGTCCGCTGACATTGCAGTCCATCGTATACCACAGTGTTGCAGTGTCACCCACCCATGGAGCAAAGTGACACAGCCACAGGTGGCTGAAGAGGGTCACCAAGCAATGCCCAAACCCTTCAGCCCATAGGAGAGTTGTGGCTACACCTTCAGGCTATCACCCAGACAGTTATGTACCAAACTAAACGTCACATTAGAATTAGGAAGTACCAAGTGACAGCCTCCAAAGGGAAGAGACAACAGAGCAGACAAGTTTAGGCAAACATCTTGCATATTTCAGTAGCAGTTTCTTTTTTTTTTTTTTTT
>JAQZBX010017805.1:5945-35315 GCA_029593785.1 Cabassous unicinctus | reverse complement strand
TACAAATATTGAGACATAGCTACCAACCATGGTCAATAGTTTACATTAAGGTTTACATTTTGGGCCATACACTTTTATAAATTTTGATTAAATTTAACATGGCCTGTATCCATCATAGCAAGATGATGTAGAACACTTCTATCACCTTGACAATGCCCCCTATTCCATCTATTTAACTAAACATTTTAAAATAATATTTTAATCCATTTTGGGGAGGCGTTAAGACAGATTGTTTACCTCTCTCGTTTTTAACCTGTGAATGTTGAAAAGCAAGTTCAGTTGTTCTGATGACTCATGCTCATCACTATGAACTTCATCTTTCAAAGGACATTAAGTCTGTTGGATACTAAGGTCTTTTTCCGTAAATAGGTTTCAGGAAGATCTCATCATCCGTTCTGCCCTCACCAACACAACTTTCCCATTGACTATATTTTTGATTGGAGAGTTTCTTTCTTCCTTTAAAGATATATATTGTGCATTTAAATTGTTGAATTAATGTTTGGATAAATGACTTGCTGCTATAGTTAAATTGCCCTAAGTTTCCCTTCATATGATTTTGTAATTTTTCTGTAAATTTGAGGGTTTTGGAAATAAAGGATCAAAATTGAGTCTGATGGAATTAGGACTGTTAAAAATGCTTTTGGGCCTGTGGACCATCTTTGAAAGGTTGTCTTTGCTAGTCTTTAATAGTAACAAAATATGAGCCTATTCTAGCTTAATGATCCAGAAGAGGAAAATGTAATTGTGTATTATTAGAACATATTGGAATAAAATAAATGCCATCAATATCTTCTAGATTCAATGATTATTTCTGTGATTTTCCTCCATGAATGTGTCAATGTATTTGGCTGCAATTTAGTGGAATTGATTAGTAGCCTTTAAGAAGCTACCAAAGTGAACACAGTTACATGAATTAGTGATAAAGGTCTTCAACCCTGATATTATAATTTGAGCATCCAGGGACACATCAGGGGGAATCCAGTTGCAGAAGAAACTGAAACATAATTGGAAGTGAGAAATGATCAACTGGAGAGTGGGAAAACTAAGTAGAAAACTCTGATTCAGGAGCTGCATAAAATACAGGATTTAAAATATTTCTAGATTTTAAATGTTAAATGTCATTGATAGATAAGATGGAAGAAAATTGTGAGAATTCAAAACTCTTACTCCTAATGTGATTAGCAATTATTGCTATTTCTTCCTTTTTGTTGTGATTCTCCTTGTAGTATCTGAAAGTTGTGAAGAAATATGATTTTAAGACAGCAAATTCAATAGTCTCAAGAAACTGTATAACCAGAAGATAGACTAAAAAAAAATTCCTTCTCTCTTATCTGTCTTTGTAAACCATATAAAATAATAATACCACAACATTGTCCTTAAGACCAAAGACCAAAATATATGGCATTGTGCTGTTTAGTTATATATATTTTAATGAAAATTTAAAGCAGAAATATAGGCTGTCACATCTTAAAATCCTTGCTTCTATATATTAACTTCATTGTTTTTAAAAATTGATGTCTTTTAAAAGACTGATTCTACTAGTAAATCATGAACTCTTTCTATCTACAACGTACTCCAAAAGAGAATCATTTTCTCTGGAGTAGCTTGTTGATCTGTGTGTAATTTAAACTGGAACATTTTAATTTTCTTAGCTTTTCTGAGTGAAATGTTACATGCAATTGTTGCAAATGATGTATAATTTTCTTGTAACCATCCATGCAGCTATATTTTTTTGTATCCTCAATTTTTTAAAATACATTAACAATGCACATTATGGAAAAAAATAAAGTTACAAAAAAGTAAAAGTCATCTGTAATCCTAAACCCATAAATAAACTCAGAAAAATACTTAGTTTTTATCATTTTAGACTTTTTATTATTGTTATTATTAAAAAATATATATCATTTATCTCTCTGTTCTTAAATCTTAAAGTTAAGTGTCTATATCCACATCTGTAGTTGAATCTACCTTTGTCTAGAAACTAGGATTATACTTCATGTACTATTTTACTTTGGTTTTAAAATTCAAAGTATCAATACTTCTTTAGCATTTATATTAAATATTCACATTATATTCCTTTGAAAATGTATGATATTATTTAACTGATCTTATTTTTGGGCATCTAATTTGTTTTCTTCATTATTATAAACACCCCATCATTAAAAAAATCCTTCTCAAGTAGCTTTAAAAATGTACTATCCTAAATTCCCAGTGGAATTGCTGGAACCAATGGGTGCAGCCATGCCTTGCTCCTGATTGGTGTGGATAAACTGCCCTCCTAAAAGTACTGTCTGGGCTGGCCCCTTCTACAACCACATACCAGCCTGGAATTGTAACTTAAAAAAATCCTGATTTCAGAATTGAAAACTGAAGCTGTGATTTCTTTCTTCTGGAAAATATCCAATGTTACAAATATTTCTTAGGTTTTTCATTGTCCACAAAAGGAAATTGAGCTGTTTTCCTTAACTAGTTGGTGGTACCAAAACCATTTCCCTAGTCAGTGGCAAATTCCTCTGATTTTAATCATTAAGAGCAGGATTCCATCTTACTTAGAATCAGGCTTTGCGATAATGGCTTTTAGTGTGATGAATATCAAATTGTGGGTTCAGTAAGTCTGTTGTGACATCTCAAGTGAGATTTATTTTTAGATCATAACCAAAAAGCAAAACTGTTGTCTTTACAGAAATATCAAAGGACTCTTTTGCTGGATTCGCTCCACTAACTCCTGTAGGCACGATCCTAAACCCAAATAGCCAGCACTTGCTTTGTAGAAGACAAACCGCACATGTAATCAGTGGGACAGGGCCACAGCTTCCACATCATCCTTTCTACCAACTTTTATTCCATATGCACAGCTCAAATAATAAAAACAGCACCATCAGGCAAGGTAGTCTTCAATAAGAACACATTGAAGTAAAATGAAATATAGGCTGATTGCATTGTATTGAAGACAAATTTTGTGTTTGGCCCCAAGTTTTGTAGTGAGATAGAGATATTTTTTTAAAAAAATTTTAAATATTATTTTTTAAAAATTGGAAATGAGGGTAATTGCACTGTTAATTGACGGGGAGAAAAGAAGTTAATGAGCTCATTTCTCTACTTCAAATCCAGGAAGTCAGAAAATGAGGTTTCTTCTACTTCTCTGTTTTTCCAATTAGACCATATCTCCCACACACTTGGAGTTACTAGTAGAGGTAACAGGTCTTGCGCTGGGCATTATTTAAGTATTAATACTTGTCATCAGATTATTTTGAGTCAATAATAAGTAAAATATAGAGATTTTTATCTTCCTTTTAGAGATGAAGAAACAGATTCATAGAGAAAAAGTGGACTCAAAGACTTACTGTCCAATGACACTGTCCATGCCACTTAACCTCTTTAATCTCGGGTTCTAATATAATGAAAATAAAAGCAACAGGCAATGTTTAGTGAGGGCTCACCATGTGACAGGAACACAGCTAAATGCTTGGTCTTTACAAAAACCTCTGAGGCAGGTATTATTATCTTCATGTTATAGATGAGAAAAATAAAGATTAAAGAAATAAATTATACAGGAACACAAGACTAGCAAATCGAGGGACAATATCAGATGTGGGTTGCTCTATCACCCTAGAGCATAGAGGATTCAATGAAATAACTCATTTTAAGTACTTGTAGGACATAGCACATAAAAAGTTTGCAATTCATGTTACTTTTCACAAATATCCTTTCACAGTGAATAAGTGGCAGGCATCAGAAATTGAATTGATGACTTTCTATGGACATTAATATCATCTTGGTGTGAAATTTCAGTTACCAGCTTAGCAATTGTCTATTAAGCTCTTAGTGTGTGTACCACACAGGAAGAATCAGTCAATAATTTCCATTTCCTGGAAGATACATGCAGGTGCACCAGTCATCTCAGTTTAGCATGGTAAGAGCTATGTCAAGGTATTAATGGGTGCTGTGCGAGCAGAGAAAAGGGGCAACTATCCCAGTCCAAGGAATTAGAAATGGCTTTGGGGAGAAAGATCTTCATCACTCTCAAAAGAATATAGCATGTATTTTTTAATTTGGACAAATCCAAGAGTGTATTCTTTATTAATTATTAGTATGAAGCTTATCTTATGTGAAAATTGTGACCTAATGTAAGTTCTTATTCTTTTCTCTTTCTCTTTTTCCCTCCTTTCCTTTTCTCCTCAGCTAAGCACAAAAACTCACTTTGTTTTCATACTAAAATTTTCAGAATACCATTAAACAATAACACACTGTACAAACTGAATTTTTTCTTCCACCTTTAAAAATATTAAGAGAAGAAACTCTTCAGCTATAAAACTAGCAGGGGAAAATAAATACTGACAAATATGATCAAATTATGCTTTTGACTGCAGTTTGTTCCAATAATGTTTATGAAATTATGTCAAATAAACTACTGTAAAATATTAAATACTCATTACAGAAAATAGGACAGGGGAAAGGTCTTTGTTGTACAAATGTCAAAATAGTTTTAACAATGTTAAGGAAAAGGAAATAGCAAAGAACCATTATTATGGTTACAAAGGGAGACTTTTTGAGACTTCATTTTACATGGATTTGACTCTCCTGCTTCAGAATTTAAGTATACAACTCTGGCATAAGTTGGGCACCTTGGGAAGTCATAGTTAGTATTTCATAGCAAGAAGGGTAAGAAAAAAACTCAGGAATTCTGGTATTTATTTATTTATTTTAAATCTCATCTTGAATCAGTCATACTTTACATGGAATAATAAGTTATAGTGTGTGTACAAAATGAGAATTTTCTGATATTAAAATTAACTTTATAAATACAAATACACATTGATTCCTCATTAAAACTTTAATATTTGTTTTTATATGTTTATAGAATCATTGAGCAATCATTTTATGAATATTAATGCAAAGCACCTTCAACAGAAAAAAATTTTTACCTAGTTTATTTGCCATTATAATGTTGGCTTTATTCTAAGAATGCAAGCATAGGTTCCTATTATATAATTATTACATATTAGCCTATTACATAATTTATCAATTCAATATATCCTTAAAATGATTAAGATTATCTGCCTGAAATCAATAGTCAACAGCATTATAAGAATTGAAACATTAAAGAGATTTCCATTGAAGTCGGGAATAAGAAAGATATATCCACCATTACCATATAACATTAACTATTATGCTGAAAATTCTGACCAATAAAGTAGTAGAAGAAGAAAATAAAACATAAATATAAATTGAAAAGTATGGGCTAAATATTCACCATTTGACAAGCAAAAGGAAAATGTCCCTTAATAGCTACAATTTTTTTAAATTATTAAGAAAAAAATGAATGCACAAAAAACCAATGATCCCAAAAAGAACTATATATGATGATGAATGAGATGAAAAATATTTACCTTTAACTGTAACCAAAGACTTACATAGTAAAACAGTGATTGATATTATTTTTCTAAAATCAAAATAGTGGAGAGATAACAATGATAGCTTCAGTTTGGGCAGAACAGAAGAAAATGAACATTCTCAGATATTGCTGATGGAAATATAAATTAGTTTAATTTTTCTAGAAAGAATTTGTTCATATTTTAAAAAATCCTTAAAAATTTTTATACTCTCTCCTGAAGTAATTTCATCTCTTAAGATGGTCTTAAAGAGTCTTGGATACATCCATACCAGAAAAAAAAAATTGGTAGAAATTTAAATGTCAACAACTGCAGAATGTTTGAATATTATATTCCATTAACAACATGAGAAATAATATAATGCAGTAAAATTCATGATATTTAATCATATGGTAATATTTAATGTTATGGGATGTGTGTGTATGTATTCCCAACTTCAGAAAAAATGTAAAAAAATGTATACATATATAAGTTTTGGAAAAATTGCCTCATGCAAATATTTTATTATCATTTGGTAGTCAAATTATCAGTGATTTTGTTCTACTTTATTTATTTATTTTATAAAATACATAGTATTACATTTCTTAAGTTTACAGGTAGGCGAAAATTCTAACTCCATTCATGTGAGTTAGTAAAACTATGGAATAAATTTTGCTTTTCCACAAATTATATTTATATTGGAGTATTAAAATAATTGCATAATGTTTCCAGCTTTAGTTTATTTGTCCCATTTGTCCCAATACATAGCATGCCTGTTAGGTAATTTTAGTAAATTTGTCCTTAATTATTCAGGTAGTCCTCTCTTTACATGATTATGATATGCATGAATTTCAGTTACCTTCATAGACTTAAATAACACCATCCCCCAACATAGTTCAAATTTCACTTAACATGTGAGTAATTGCATAATGGACAAACTTTCCTGCTGGCTCTTCGACCATAGATCACTCTGTAAATAACAGAAATTCACCATGATCAGTAATCAATGATGTCACTTCTTTCAAAGACTGTTGGTGATTGGACCAAGCCCTGTCATTCAGACAGAAAAAGCATGCAGCCGTGTTGCTGTCTTGTCTCTCTCCCAGTAGCATTTATGACATTTTACAAAAATGGATATTTGAGAAAAGGGAATTGGCCAACAAAGGTGGACATGCTGGAAGTGAAATTTCAATAGAATGTAAATGGAGTTATAGAAGAAATAGCTGATCACACTATTGCTTTTTTTAATTTTTAATTTTAATTTTTAAAGATGCTTTGGATTACATAAATGTTACATAAATAATACATAGGGGATTCCCATATGCCCCACCCACACCCTCCCCCACCTTCCCACATTAACGACATCCTTCATTAATGTGGTACATTTGTTACAATTGATGATCACATATTGGAGCATTGCCTCTAAGCATGGATGGATTATAGTTTACATTATAGTTTACATTCTGTCCCATACAATTCTGCAAGTTATGACAAAATATATAATGGCCTGTATCAGTCATTGCAGTGTCATGCAAGACAATTCCAATGTCCCCAAAATGCCCCCATATTACACTATTGCTTTTTGAGAGACCCTAGATATGCAGCCAGAACAACTTAGTGAAGTCAAACTTTACATCAACTAGGAAAGTGGCTGTGATGAACAAGGTGAATATGTCCCTAAGGAAGTGACACTAACAGAAACAAACTGGAGAACCACTCAGATATTTCACAAAGCTAAAATGTTAAAAGCTGATCCTAACATTTTTTGTTGATTGTTAAGTTCACTTTGTGTGGTTTCAGCTTGCCCAGTCACTTCTAAAATTATGCATTGCCATGTCTTTAATATGCTGATTTCTGATTTATAAAACTTTTTTTTTTTTGGAAATAAAGTGATTGCTGGCTTTTAACTCTTTATTATCTAAAAATATTTTATCTTAACATCTAGTGAGAGTGCCTGATGTGCAAATAAAAACAACTCATAGCATTATCTCTCTTTATTGTAGTGTGATCGCTGTTTGCCCCTTTATAACGACAAGCCTTTCCGCCAAGGTGATCAAGTTTACGCTTTCAATTGTAAACCCTGTCAGTGTAACAGCCATTCCAGAAGCTGCCACTACAACATGACAGTGGATCCTTTTCCGTTTGAGCACCATCGAGGAAGTGGAGGAGTTTGTGATGATTGTGAGCATAACACTACAGGTAAATAGCAAATAACATAAACTGCTAATTTGACTTTTGAGGCCCATGTACTTCTATATACAATATTTATTATTTTAAGTTATTTTATTGCTATCTTATTTAAGAAAGTACTTTCATATTGTTAAGTTTGAAAACCAAAGCTAGTTCATCAAACTTTTAGAATTCGAAATCACTAGGTAGTTTTCAGAAATTGCAGTCTTGAATTAGACTATATATTTTCCCGAAAAAATTTTTATACTGTTCACACCATTTTATTAAACCACAAATATATTTTGGATAACGCAGAAATGCTTAGGTTGATTGTGTGTGTGTGTGTGTGTGTGTGTGTATATATATATATATACATATATTCTTATATTAAGTTTTCTTATGCCACCCTTGTCTTCCTTTATGCCTTGATTCTCATATGAAGATTTTTGCAGTCGTTCAAATTTGGCATGGATGCTGGTAATCTGGAAATATTCTTTTAAAAAATGCTAATTAAATGGAGAAGATGATAATCAAAGTCTCTTTCTAAAACCATAAAGCATTTGGCTAGTCATTGAAAAGTACTATTTTCTGAAGGGCCAGTACTATAGAAGCAGAAACAGGCAACATCTAATTTGTAAAAGATAATAAGCCAAGTCTGATGGGTTTTGAAATTGTGTTATTTTAAAAATAAATGAATTTATTTTTAAATAAATAAATGAATGAACATATTTCTGGAACATGTCACTAACTTGACAAGGTGCTGGGAATATGAAGATGAACAGGATAGTGAATTTTCCTGTCTTTGTCTGGATTGCTGTGTAGTGGGAAAGATGCACAATTAAAGAAACAATTTCAGAGTTGCATGATGAGTGCGAAGATAGGGCAAGTGTAATAGGTGTTCACCAGGCCAAAGAATGAGTGGTGGATATTAGGAGGGTGAACAAAACCTTCCAGTAAGAGGAACAGGTTGTGAAATGGCATAAAGGAGAGAAAAACATGGCACCACTGTAGAACTAATGGAAGGGCAAATGATTCGTGGTAAGAAAAGATGCTAGGGAGAGAAGCAGGGCACAGGGCTTTATAAGCCATGATAAAGGGTTTGGTTTAGTGTTCTTAGGTTAAAGAGATGCCACTTAAGGATTTTATACAGAAAAGGGACATAGTCTGCTTTATGTTTTTAAAAGATCAGCCTGGCTGTAGAGGAGAATGACCGGACAGGGCCAAGAGTGGTTTGTGAAGAGTAGTTTTTTGGGTGCTGTAGTATTCCAGGTGAGAAATGATTCAGCACTATGTTTAAGATGTTGTACATAGACAGAAGTGGATTCAAGAAAAATTTAGGCTGGAAGAATGGCATGCTTTTGTGAGCAACTGGATGTAGGGTATAGGAAAGGAAGGAGGAGCAGTGGAGACTGATGCATAATATTCCAGCTTGAGCAACAGGGTCAATGTGGTGCCAGCCACTGACATAGGAAACTTTGGTCATACGAGGAGCATCAGACTTAAAGGAGGAGATGGCAAGTTCTGTTTTGGACATGTTCACGGGGTTTCCAAGAGACATGCGGAAACTCTCTTTTGGGCAGTTGGCTACACAGGTCAGAAGCTCCCGTCTTCAAGGAAGGCCTTTCATAATGCCTCAGGGAAAGGTCATCACCATTTATATACTTACATGGCTCCTTGTGTTTATCACAGAGTTTACATGTATATTTATTCTTGTTATTATTTAATTAAGATTTATCTTGCCTACTAGACTGTTAGAAAGCTCTGTGAGAGAGGGGTATTATGTATTTTGCTCACTGCTGTATAGCTCAGTACTTAGCACAGTATTTGGAACATGAATAATCACTCAATATTCACTGAATTATAAATAAAGGAGAGAAATCTAGACTGGAGATATAGACTGGGAAGTCATCAGCAGATGTAAATGGAAATGTTCTAGAAATATTATAAATCCATTTAATTTTTAATTAGTCCATAGCCAATATCCATCAGAATGTGTTTTTGCTTGACTAAGTCATTTCAGTAGACTTCTAATATTGGGCCACTTTCAGCAATAGTTGAGCGGAGGTTATAATGTTTAAAGGGGAATTGATAACGTTGAGTTTATTTCATCTTATAGCATTGGTCTTATAAACTACCTACATTCACTCTAGACTCTCCCTGTAGTCTAGGTTTTCTCTTATATAAAGATACTTTCCAATTAATAAATTGTAAGCTATGGGAAGATATCCAATATGTCAGGTTATCATAATAAATACAAAGTTTTTCAATATATATAAATATAATAAATTTCTATTTTAGTACTGGAAACAAAAAATAACGGCTGAAAGCACTAATACAAGCATTTGTTTTTAATCATGCTAACCATGGAATAACAAATTGTATTTTATTTTACAAGATTTAGTTCTGGAAAAAATATTTCTAATGCTCTATACATACTTGCTTCCAACTGTGTAACTATCATCTACCATACATATAGCTATTTCTCATATTTTATTTAGATTAAATGCCTGACCCTGGAAATAAAGAAAAGTTCTAAGTTTAGAAACCAACTCTTTCAAAAGGTATGGGCCCTTACAAAGCACAGCTTTATAGAAGTCTGATATTATATAACAGATGGGCGTTTAATGAAGTAAAGCACAGTTTGTAACAGGCTCATTGTTTCATATGCTCTGGATCACTACATTGGCAGGTAGAGATGAAAGGTGCATTAAAATGGACATCCTGAAAATTATAGAATTCCCTCAAAGGAATACAGTCTTTAATTTTGAATTATGCAGCCAATTTTAATGAATTAGAAGTCATAATGCATAACCTTTCCCTGACGCAGGAAGGAACTGTGAGCTGTGTAAGGATTACTTTTTCCGACAAGTTGGTGCAGATCCTTCAGCCATAGACGTTTGCAAACCATGTGACTGTGATAAAGTTGGCACTAAAAACAATAGTCTCCTTTGTGATCAGGTGAGTTCTTCTCAGTACCAAAGGTACAGAATTACTCTGTGTGTCAGAAACTAATTTAAGAAATGGTCCATCCGTGGAGTTGAGGACTATACTTACCAGGAAATAAGTCTGTGTGTGTTTGCAATTCAAAGAGATGACGCCTTTGGGAGTGTTCCTATGCAAGTTTTTTTTAATTTTATTTATTTTTAATATATTTTTTTAATTTTTAAAAGGTACTTAGTTACATAAATGTTACACAAAATATATAGGGATTCCCATATACCCCACTCCCCATACCTCCCACACCCTCCCACATAAACATCCTTCATTAGTGTGGCACATTCATTGCAATTGATAAACACATCCTGGGGCTTTGCCGTTAAGCATGGACCATAGTTAACATTCTAGTCTACACTCTCTCCCACACAGTTCTGCATGTTATGTGATGATATAAAATGGCCTCTAGCTGTCATTGCAATGTCATTCAGGATGATTCCCAAGTCTCGAAAAAGCCCCCATATTACAACTGTTTTTCCCTCTCCCTGTCCCCAGAGCCTCCAGTGACCACTGGCTCCACATCAATGTTGTAATTTCTTCCATCGCTAGAATCACAATATGTCTATAGTAGAATACCAGTAAGTCCCTCTAGTCCATAGTTCTTTCCCCAGTCCTGGGGATTCTGGGGTGGTAATGTCCATTCCACCTCTAATAGAGAGGGGGTTTATATCCCATGGGGAAGATTGATGGGACTATCTTGCTTGCAGTTGTAGACCCTCTCTGTTCCTTGGGATGGTCGTGGTCCATCATCATCTCCTTGTTAGTTGTCCTGGGTGAGTCCAATGAGCTGTAGAGTAGGTGTTGCAAGTCCAGAAGTTCCAGGCCTAGCTGGCTCATGGACAGCCCAAAGACTCAAGTTTTTTGGATGTACACATACAAACTTGAGCACCAAGTATAGGTTTAAATAGAAGGGACAGATGAGCCATGTATAGGGAAGACATACTTGAGTCCAACTTTGTCACTCTCAGGAGCACCAACTCCAAAGTAGGGCCCACTGGCAAGGCACCAAACTCTGGAGCTATCTGCCCTGACCATAGGACCTGGTATCTCCAGAGCCCTCAGGAGCCCCACTATTTGGGGTAGTATTTGCTTTAGCAGTTTATGAGATCTTGCTGAGTTGTGCATAAGTGTTACCTCTGGGATGACCTCCTGACTCACTTTGAAGTCTCTTAGTCTATCAACTCATTTGTCTTTACCTTATGCCCCTTTTATTCAAGGTCTTTTTCCAGTTGCATTGCAGTTGGTGCTTGGTAATAATCCCTTGGTGCCAGGGAGGCTCATCCCTGTGAATCATGTCCCTCGCTAAGGAGAAGGCAATGCATTTATATGCTGAGTTTGGCTTAGAGAGAGGCCACATTTGAGCAACAAGGAGGCTTTCAGAGGTAACTCTTAGGCACCCACAAAAATAGGCTAAATTTCAATTTCGAGAGCAAAGGCTCATAAGCATAGTTGTCAATATCACGGATCCATCAGTGGATCATCCTTTGCCAGTCATTGCCCCTGCACTTGGGGGACTGTTGCTGTTCCACTAGAGAATGTGGCAAAGCTCTCCTGGATGGAAATTCAATATTCTCTTAGTTATTGTGTGGGTCTCCACCCACTGTGACAATGCCCTGTGAACATTTGAACATTTTTATACACCTTATATGTATGCCCAGGTGAACATCCTCTCCTGTATCCCCCATCACTCATATGTAAGTTTTAATTAATGAAATATAAGGCTTCTTAAGTGGTCCCTTTGTGTATAAGAAAGGCACTCTTTTCTTTTAATGTCACAAATGCAAAAATAATTGGAGCATGGGGATTCCAAATAAACTGTGAAGTAAATTGAATGTATGTCTTGGAATTATTGGTGTTACTGTTAATAGGTGATTGTCAATGAAACAAGAAGAGCTTTGCCCCCAAATTGCATAGAAGAGAATATACCAAAGTTCCCTTACACAGATCCAAATGGAAATTATGATCGCCCTGCTTCTAAGTTTCTTATTCTAACTTCTCTAACTCATATGTGCAATGGAATTTTCTAATCTTAATATATTTTTATTGCCAACATCAAAATTGTAGTTCACTGACTTACACAAACAGATTCTAACCTAAGTATATATATCCTATCCTTTGTCAGATAAATCATCTTGGTATTTAATGCCATATCTTCAACTGGTGCTTTTGACAGGATCTGAAAATATTAAAAAGTGAAAATTGTGAAAACATATAAAAGGCAAATTTACTTTGAAGGAGGAATTCAATTATTGCATTAATCTTTAATAACTGTGTATTTTATTGTAAATAACTGAAACTACATTGGCTCGAGACAGAAACCACAGTCTAGTTAAAGAAAATATTTAAAAAATAGTTACAGTGTAGAGATAATAAATTCAAGATAAAGTATATTTTTACATAACTTTCAGGATACATCAAGAACTATTTTAACAAATAAAAGCCAAATATAAACTAGGACAAAATATGGATTTAAAGACCTTCAGTGTGACCATAGTGTGTAAATATGAGAACATTAAGAGCTTCATTGAAAAGCTGATAAGTAGAATAATTAACAAAGACAATTTCTACTATTCTTATTTTATGATATGGCGGGGGCTGTTTTCTCAGAAAATTATATTACACTTTTACATATATTGCTTAGTAAAATCTGACTGTGTCTTTACCTATCTCATCTTTATAAACCTGCCCTGAACTTTCAGTATAGCTGTCTCTTACTTGTCATTCACATCTCAACTAAATGTTATGTCTTTTGAGCTATCTTTGCAGACCATCCACTTACACATTATCAGCTCACTGTCTTTCGTATCACCCTGTTATTTTCATCATAGCCTTGTCACAATCTGAAGTTATGTTAATTTATTTGTTTACTTTTTTGTTCTCTATCTCCCTGCCCACCATAAACAGAACAGTGTCAGATACTTAATAAGGATCCATTAAAATTTTTTCAATAAATGTTGAATGAATGAAGAGAGGTTCTGTTTGAGCACTGATCTCATAGTCAGATGGTTGTTTAAAACAGAGATTATAATAATCTGCTGCTTATGTAAAATTTTGATTGAAAGAATAGTCTTTCTTTCTGAATATCAAAGTTCAAGTAACTGGTATATACTATTTAAAGACTATGTTCTACCTCCCAAAGCCTCATTTGCATGTCATAATCCATATGAATTAAAGTGTAGCTCAATTAAATTTCATTTCAAGTTCGTTTCATTAGTGTGGGAGACAGTGTAGAGTAGTTTTGGACTTGTAAATGTTTAACAGCCAGGTACCTGAGAAACACAGAGAGAGAAATAAAGTCTGCCAAGGCTAGTTTCAGGATACCACTGAGATGGCAGTATTGTAGAGTTGGGAACAGATGCGCCTAATCTGTTTGCATGAGCCTGAATCTCTTTCTCCTCCCGCGATGTAGTGTCTCCAGTTCTTAGATGGGACCATGGGTGAGTATACCCAGGGCAAAAGCATCTGAGAGGGTTGGGACTCTTCTGATCCTTGATGTCAGTAATCCATACATATCCATGGAGATCTTTAATCACTCTGCCTACACAAAAATTCTGCCAGAGAAAAATCTCCCCTAGTTTGGCAATTGAGGGTTTCTGTAACTTGTGTATCTGCTCTAGGATTTAGGAACCCTAAAATGAAACCCGACAAATGACATTGCCTGCTCACTTACAGCCGGTCTGTTGGGGAAATAAAGCTAAACAATTGAGGGGAAACTTTACCTATACCAATTATCTGAATTATTAATCCATATATACAATTTAGATCTTAATTAATAAGCATTAATATAAATGTTTATTACCAGATATTTGACAAAATCAACAACATAAAATAGAATGACTAAGATGAATGAAGGGAAAAACTGATGGAAGAAATAGACATAATTTAGAAAATAAAAGAAAACATTAAAACATTTCTAGTTAGTGTAAGTTGAGATTCATGGAAATATGGAAACCATTAATTATAAATGTTCCAAGTAAAAGTAGCAGTCTGGGAAAATCGGAAATTTTAAAGAAAATTATCATTTTTTAATTTCACTGTAGAAAACCAAGTTTGAGTCCTGGAATATAAATTTGAGGAAATCTTATAAAACACAGAACAAAAAGACAAACACATAGGAAATAAGCAAAAATGTTAGACAATGTAGAGCATTCTACAGCATACCAATAGTTCCAGAGGGCAAAAATAGTAATAATGGAGGAGAGGATATGATAAGAGAAACAATAAAAGAACGATTTTCTTTAGCAACTTAAATATAATAAGACATTATCTGGTAAATGTTAATGAATCTGTATATACAGAGGAAGTCAGAAAAATCCATATAAGAGGAGGAGTTTCCTCTTCTGGGAAGATTAATTAGACATACTTTACCTTGTTCTTCTCCCTAAGTACAATTAAAAACCCTAAAGATTATAATAAAGACAAATATAAAATTCTGAAAGTTGGAGAGAAGCAAGCTGACTGAATAGGGACACTGGGACACAAGGAATGACACAGTGGTTAATTCTCTGAGTTTTTTTTTTTTCCCTCATAAATCTCAGATTGGGTATTGGGGAGGTTGGAAATCAAGAATATTGGCAAAAAATATGATCCAAAGAAAGCTTGCACCTCTAGCCAGAGGACCAGAAAGAAAGAGAAATGGCATAGTAAGACAGAAAACTTTCCAACAATAACCACTCTATTCCATTCAAACACAACGGAAAAACAAATTGTGGCTTTACCCCCACCCCTGTCAGCAAAGGTAAAGCGGAGAGATAGACTTCCACTGTTGCCATACTGTAATAGTGTTTTATGGGCAGTAGTAAGAAGGCACTTCTCCTGCTCCCTGGAGGCCTAGTAGAGAGACAGGATTTTCACCACTGCTCATAGATAACAAGGCCACCCATCATGGTGTCACTGAAGGACACTGGGAGAGCAATTAAGAGGTGCTCTTTTTCATAGCCAAGTAGGTATCTGCAGAGGCCTAGTAGGGAGCCAAACCCCAGATCCTACCCAGCAGTAACAAGAAGCCGCTCCCTTGTTGTCTAAATGGGAGCAGAGTAGAGAATCTGGAATTCCATCCCCACTTGGTAGTAATGAGGCAGTGCCTTGCCACCCTTCACCCCCTGAGGAATGTTAGAGGAGACCTGATAAAAATAAACAATTTAAATAAGATCCAGAGAGTTATAACACCCAAAAATCCCAATTTCAATAAAAATCACTCTTCATACCAAGAACCAGGATGACCTCTAATGTAATCAGAAAAGAAAGTCAACAGTAAACAGCACCAAGATGATACAGATGTCAGAATTATCTGGCAAGTGTTTTAAAGCAGCCATCATAAACATGCTTCACTGAGAAATTAAGAGCACATTTGAAACAAAAACTATTAAGTCTTAGCAAAGAAATAGGAGGTAGAAGGAAGAACAAAATGGAATTTTTAAAATTACAAAGTGTGATTACAGTCAGAAAAAATCTCAGTAAAGGAGATTTAACACAATGAAGGAGATAGAGGAAAGATTCAGTGACCTCAAAGAAAGAAACATAGAAATTATCCAATGTGAACAGTAGAGAGAAAATAGATGGAAAAAAATGAACATAGCCTTAAGACCTGTGGGACTATAACAAAAGATCTAACTTTAATGTCATCAGAGTCTCAGAATGAAAGGAGAAAGAGAATGGGGATGAAAAAGCATTTGAAGAAGGAATGGCTGAAAATTTCCCCAAATTTGGCAAATAACTTAAACCTACAGATTAAAGAAGTTGAGTGAACCCTTGACAATTAAAACCCAAATATATCTACTCCATTACAGTCAAACTTCTGAAAAATAAAGACAAAGAAAAAACCTTGAAAACAGCCAAAGAAATATAATACATTGCCTATAGGAGAAAACAATTTGAATGACAGCGGATTTCTCATCAGAAACCGTGGAGATCAGAAGGGTGAGGCACAATGATTTTCAAGTCCTGAGAAGAGAGAATTCTCAATGTAAAATTCTATATTCAGTTAAAATTTTCTTCAGAAATAGAAAATCAAGTTTCTCAGATGAAGGAAAACTAAGAGGATTTGTTTCAAGCATAACTAAATTACCCTAAATGAATTTCTCAAAACAGAATGAAAATGATAAAATAAGGAATACTTCAGGAAGGAAGAAAGAACATCAGACACAGTTAAAATATGAAAACAATACACTTACCTTCTCTTCTTGTGTTTCCCCAATTATATTTGTTGGCAAAATTTGTATTGCTTTCTAATGTTTTCAAAATATTAGAAGGACTTTTTAAGACAATTATATTAAAAATGGCTAAAGTAAAAGAATGTAAATGAGGTAGATTTTCTACACTTTACTTGAACAGGTAAAATGACAAAACCAAAAGATTTTGATAAGGTTTGTATATATAGTGTACATATATAATTTAATACCTATAACAACTATAAAAATGCTCTATAAAGAGATACACTAAAAAATATTACAGCTAAATCAAAATGGAATTATAAAAAATGTTCAACTAACCCCCAGGAAGGTGGGAAAAGAAATGGAGAAAAGAAAAACAGAAAGAACAAATAAAACAAAAAATAATTTGTCAGGCTTAACCCCTAATATATCAATAATAGCATTAAACGTAAATGGTCTAGATAAAATAATCAAAAAATAGAAACTGTCAGAATGGATTTTAAAAAAAGAACCAATATGCTGTCTACAAGAAACTCACTTCAGATATAATGCATATGTAGATTAAACACAAAATGATGGGAAAAGTTATGACATGCAAAAATGAATAATTAAAAAAGTAGGAATGGCTATATTAATATCAGATAATATAGAATTGAGAGCAAAGAAAATTTCTAAGGACAGAGAGAGACATTGCATTATGATAAAAGGGTCAGTCAACCAAGAAGATATAGAAATCACAAATGTGTGTTAATTAAATGGCAGAGCTGAAAAATGTGAAGAAAAAACTGATAGATCTCAAAAGACATAGAAAAATCTATATGAGAGTCTTCAACAACAATTTCTCAGCAGTTGATAGAACAATTAAACAGAAAATCAGCAAGAATATAAAAGTCAATACTACCTTTAGCCAGTACGTTCTAATTGACATTTGTAGAACATTCCACTTAACGACAGAGTGCATATCTTTTCAAGTGCCTATGGAACATATACCAAGATTGACAATATCCTGGGGCATAAATCAAACTGCAACAAATTGAACAGAATGTAAATCATACAGAGTATATTCTCTAACCACAATGGAATCAAAGTAGAAATCAATATAGAAAGGTAAATATATATCCACCTAATTAGACACTAAACAACATGTCTTTACTAATAAGTCAAAGAGGAAGTCTCAAGGGAAATGAAGAAAAACACATTGAACTAAATTAAAATTTAAAAATTCAACATATAAAAATCTGTGGATGCTGGTAAAGCTGTGATGAAAGGGAAGTTTATAGTACCAAATACTTACTTTGGAAAAGAGAAAAGATCCTAAATCAACAATCTCTACCTCCACTCAAGAAACAAAAGTAATAAAAGCAATGAAAACTCAAAGGAAGAAGGAAAGAAATAATAAATATAAGAAGAAATTAATGATGTTTAAAACAGAAAAATAGTAGAAAATAATTAAATAAAAGGTTGTATCTTTGCAAAGATGAACAAAATTGTCAAGCTCATAGCAAGACTGACATAGGAAAAAAGAGGGTGAAGGCATAAATTACTAGTAGCAGAAATGAAACAGGAACTCATTACAGATCTTGCAGATATCAAAAGGCTACTACCAACACTGAAAGGTAATATTCACCAAAACACTACACAGGTATATTGTACAACTTACATGAAATGAAGCACTTTCTCAGAAAATACATATTGCCACAGCTAACCCAGTATGAAATAGATAATTTGAAAACCCTACAACTACTAAAGAAATTGAATTTATAACTTAACATCACCTGAAAAAGAAATCTCCAGGACCAGATAGTTTCACTGGAGAATTCTACCAAATGTTTAAAGAAGAATTAGCACCAGTTTTGCACATTCTCTTCTAGAAAATAGAAGAGGAATAAATGCTTCCCAATTCATTTTATAAAATGTTTACCTGGATATCAAAACCAAAAGTAGTACAAATTAAAGAAAACTATAAACAAATATCCCTCATGAATATAGATGGAAAAAAATCTTTAACAAAGTTTTAGGAAATAGAATTCAGTATGATATAAAAAAAAATTACACAAAAAGACCAAGTTGGTTTTATTCTAGGGAGGCAATGCTGGTTCAAAATTTAAGAATCAACCAATATAATCCACCATATTAATGATAATAAAAATCACATTATAAGATTTGATGAATAAAGATTCTGATTGGAAAGGAAAAAAACAAAACTGTCCCTATTTGCAGATGACATGATGCCTACATAAAAAAAAATACCAAGGAATTTAAAAAAATCTCTTAAAACTAATAAGTGAGTTCAGCCAAGTTACAGGGTATAAGATCTATATGCAAAACAACTGCATTTCTGGATGCTAGTAATGAACATATGGGCACCAAAAAAAAAAAATACAGCCACTAAAAATTGAAATAAGTGTAAAACTAATAAAACATGCACAGAATTTGTGTGCTGAAAACTACAAAATGCTAGTGAAAGAAAGCAAAGTTCCTAATAAATGGAGAGCTATTTTGTGTTTATGACTTAGAAGACTCAACATAGAAAAGATGTAAATTCTTCCCATATACAGGTTTTGATAGGAGATTTCTATCAAAATCTCAGAAAGATTTTTTTGTAGCTATAGACAAGATTGTCCTAAATTTATATGGAAATTTTAGAATGGCTAAAATTTAGAATAGCTAAAACAAATTCGGAAAAGAAGAATAAAGTAGGATAAAAAACTCTACCTGATTTGTTAGAGTTATTATTTAACTATAGTAATCAAGATTGTCTAGTATTGGAAGAAAGGCAGATACATAAATCAATGGAATAGAATAGGGAACACAGATATAGTCCCCACAAGTATGGCAGGCCAATTTTTGAAAAAAGGTGCAAAAACCATTCAATGGAGCAAAGATAGTCATTTCAAATAATCGTCTGGAGCAACTGTTCAGCCATATGCAAGAAAAAGAAAAAGAAAAAGAAACAAAGAAAACTTTGACCTAAACCTCCTGCCTTAAATAGAAATTGACTTGAAATGAATCATAGATTTAAATGTAAATCAATGAAACTTTTAGAAGATAGACTAAGAGGAAATCTTTGGTCTAGGGTTTGTTGAAGAGTTCTTAGTCATGATACAAACACATAGTTCATAAAAGAAAATATTGATTAAATTGGACATCATCAAATTAAAAATTTTGGCTCTGCAAAAGAGCCTGTTAAGAGGATTAAAAGACAAGCTACAGACTAGGAATAAATATTTGCAAACCACATATATTAAAAAATATATATAAATAACTAGCAAAACTCAATCTAGAAGATATAAAGAACTATCAAAACTCGACATTAAAAAAAAACCACACCAAAAAACCAATACAACTACTTATAAAATGGCCAAAAGAAATGAAGAGATATTTCACTGAAAAGGATGTACAGATGGCAAATGAACACATGAAAAGATCTTCAACACTTACTATCATAGAAAAGCAAATTGGCCATGAATAGATATCATAGCACACCTATTAAAACAGCTAAAATTTAGAAAAATAGTGACAATACCAAATACTGGTGAGGGTGAAGAGAAACTAGGTCATCTATTATTGATGAGAATGTAATATGTTAAAGCCACAGGGGAAAATGGTTTAAGAATTTTGAAAACTAAATATGTGCTTTCCATATGACCAAGCAATTGCATATGAAAATCAATAGCATTTTTATACATTTGCAATGAATGATCAAAAAATGAAATAAAGAAAATTTCAATTAAAATAGCAACAAGAGTGAAATACCTAGGAAAAAATTTAATTAAAAAGTTCAAAACCTATACTCTGATAACCACAAAACATTGCTGAAGAAAATTAAAGAAGACCTAAATAAATGCAACAACATTCCATGTTCATGTATTAGAAGACTTAATATTGTTAAGATAGTAACACTTTCCAAATTGATCTTCAGATTCAATGTAATCCCTATTAAAATCCTGTCTTTGTAGATATTAAAAAGTTGATCCTATAATTCACATGGAAATTCAAGTGACTCAAATTGGCCAAAACAAACTTTAAAACAGGGGTTAATAACAAGGGGTCCATAAGATTGTACCACACTAATGGAGGATGTTGATTTGGGAAGGTGTGGGAGGAGGATGGGTGGGACATATGGGAATCCATTATATTTTTTATGTGACATTTATGTAATCTAAAGCGTCTTTGAAAGTGGAAAAAAATTAATTAAAAACACATTCTTGTGGGGATGTGTTGGTGCGGATATGATATTAACAGTATAGTGAGAAATTAGTAAGGGGTTCGTGGTTTTCACCTGACTGGCAAAGGGATCTGTGGAACAAAAAAGGTTAAGTACTCGTGCTTTAAAAAAGAACAAAGTTGGAGGATTCTTACTTCCCAATATAAAAATTTTCTCTAAAGTTGCAGTAATAAAGAGAGTGTTTTCCTGGTATAAAGATGGACATATAGATCATTGAAACAGAAATAAACTTTTACAGTAAATTGATTTTTTTTATGAGGGTGCCAAAGCAATTCAGTGGGGAAAAATAGTCTTTTTAACAATTGGTTCTGGTACAACTGGATATCCACATGCAAAGGAATGGAGTTGGACTCCTATCTCACATCATATATAAAAATTATTTCAATATGGAAGAAAGATTAAGTGTAAGAGCTAAAACTGTAAAATTCTTAGTGAAAAAGCATGTGAAAATCATCAGGTCCTTGGATTAGACAAATATTCCTTAGATATGACACGAAAAGCACAAGCAACAAAATAAAAAATATGCAAATCAGACTTCATTAAAATTAAAAATATTGTGTTCAAAGAAGATCAAGAAAGTGAAAAACAAAGCAAATAATTCAAAAAAATGTTTGAAAACATATATATGATAAGAGACTAGTGGTCATAATATGTAAAGATCTCTTATAACTCAACAACAAAATATAAATAACCCCATTTAAAAATGGACAAAGGATCTGAATAGATGTTACTCCTAAGAAGGTACACAAATGGCCAATAAGCACATGAAAAGGTGCTCAAGATCATTAGTCATTAGTGAAGATGGAAATCAAAACCACAATGAGATACCATTTTACACCCACTGGGATGATTAGAATGAAAATAAAAGAGATAATAATGAGTGTTGGTGAGGATGTAGAGAAATTGGAACCTTCACAGATTGTTGGTAAGAATGTAAAATGGTTTACCTGCTTTGGAAAACAGTCTGGAATTCCTTAATAGATTAAACTTAGAGTTACCAAAAAACCCAACAACATCACTCCTAGGTATATACCTAACTAAAATGTTAATATATATTCTCACAAAATCATATACATAAACATTATTCATAATAGTAAAAAAGTAGAAACAATCTAAATGTCCCTCAACAGATGAGTAGATAGATAAAATGTGTTATATCTACACATGGGATATTTTTCAGCAATAAAAGAAATTAAAATAGTATTATATGCTACAACATGGATGAACCATGAAAACACTTTGCTAAGTCAAAGAAGCCTGTCATGAAAGTCCACATATTATATTATTCCATTTATATAAAATGTGCAAATAGGAAAATATGTAGAGAAAGAAAGTAGATTAGTGGTTGCCTTGGGCTGGGGAGCAGGGCAGGAGGGTGTGTAAATGGGGAATGACTGCTGATGGGTACAGGGTTTCTTTAAGGAGTAATGGAAATGTAAAATTGATTGTGGTAGTGGTTGTACAGCTCTGTGAGTGTACTAAAAACCATTGAATTGTTTCCCTTTTTTCATGGGTGAATCATATGGCTATATGAATTATATCTGAATAAAGCTGATATAAAAAGTATTCTGCTAACTAACTGAAGAATTGAGAAAATAAATAGACTCTGTTCAAAGTCTTGGTAGTGGAAGTAGGGGTAGGAAGAGGGAGAAAGAAGGTTTCATTTTTTAAAAGATGCCTCTGTATGTTGATATTTTTCCATGTGTGAAAATCTAGTTTAAAATGCATGAAAGGAAAGACATGTTTTAAAGTGTTAGCATTTTGCCTTGCTTTAAAACATTTTCCTTTTGTCACTTTTAGTTCCTAATTTGCTTTCTTGATTATTTTTATCATCAGAAAAATATACAGGATTTTCAATAAATCTGAAATATAGCAGAAAAACCTACACGTAGGAATCTGAATGTAAATAAAATAACAGAACTGTTTTATGAATTTAAAATCTCCAGATTGTCTATAAGTCACAGTCATATTTTGCTTTGATTTTTATTATTTCCTCGTGCTTCAAGTCAGAGAAAAAGTATATGGTTTATTGTTATGGGTGGAAATATTGTCTCAAGTATTCACCTAAATAACATTATAAAAGATTCCTAAAAATATTTGCTGTCATTTTCAATGGGATAACAGAATACGTGCTGAAAAAGTTGTCAACAATGTCAGAATTATAAACTGTAAAATTGAATTCAAGGACATTTTCAAAAATTCATGCAATTGCAATCCCTAATAATATTAGGGAGCATACAAGGAAATTAGGCAGTAGTTCAAGTCTCATTTTGTTATAATAACCTAGGAATCAAGCCAGCCCCAAATGGCCTGAGTGACTGTGCTATGTGCTCTGTATTCTGGATAGGAACTTACCCTTTGGCAGTTGTCATTTGACACTCAATCCAATCTCATAAGATATGGCATGTTTGCCTTATTCTTCCATAAGAAATGTTGTAATTCTTCCTCATGTGAATGCCAAGATCTCGAGAATGGTATGAAGTAATGCTCTGAGTCACTGAATCTTAAAAATACTAATGCCAATGTCAGGACACAGAGAATATCTAAAGCACAATAATGTTAATATTAATAGGAGTGAGGAAGAAACCAAGTAATTATTAGTCTTGAGGACATCTACCTTCATCATCCCATTAAGGGGTCCCTGAACCAAAGAAGATGAAATTTACTGCACTGTGGATATAAATCCATTTAATACAAATAGACTTGGCTATTAGTATAGTACATATAATGTGAGAGTCCACTGTACTTCCTCATTTCATTTTTTTATAAAGATTTATTTCATTTATTTATTTCTCCCCCACCCTCCAACGTTGTTTGTGCTCGCTGTCTGCTCGTCCTCTTTTTTGGAGGCACCGGGAACCGAACTTAGGACCTCCCATGTGGGAGGGAGGCCCCCATTGGCTTGAGTCACCTCCTCTTCCCTCCTCATTTCTTTTGATATGCGCTGTTTGGCATGTGTCCTGAGCTTGGAGGTTGGTTGTCTTTTCCACTTTCCTTTGTGTTTTAGGTCCAGGTGAACCAGATAGAGGCCAAGGATGGCCTGGATGATGCTTTGTTAAACCCTAAGGTATCTGGAGAATGATCTGTGAACCCACACTTAAAGTGCAGATATCTGGGGACCCCAGTCTGCCCTGACCCAAGGCAGAAGTAAACTCCTGGATCCAGCCTGCCCCTCCCCTAACCCTGCCTTTTAATGTACTTGTTGGTTTTCCTATACTACCTGCTACAGCCACTTCCACAGATGACGCTGACATGAGGAAGGAGAGAAACTGAAATGACAGACCCTAGCTATGGTTTGGCTCAAGAAATGTGAGAGGAGTGCTCTCTTGATTGGGATTTTCTCCATGCTGCCTAACTTTTCTCCCTCTTGCTTTGCTGTGTTCTTGGACCTAGCTCTGGGTAGACCATGGGAGTTCAGCTGCAGCACACAATATGTAGGAGATCAGCCAGAACAGTGTTTCTCAAACTTTTAAACTGCATGAGAATATCCCAGGTATCTTTTTTTTTTTTTTTTAGCTTTATTTCTAAAGAAGTTTTAGATTACAAAAAAGTTACCAAAAAATTTGGGGATTCCCATATACCCCACCCACTCCCCCTCTCACATTTTCCCCTATTAATAACATCTTTGATTAGTATGGTACATTTATTACAATTGTTGAACAAATATTGAAGCATTGCTACCAAAAAAAAACAAATTCTGATTCGGGATGCCTGGGGTAGGACCTGAGATTGTACATTCCTAAAAGCTCTCACATTGTGCCATTGCTGCTGGCCTATGGGCCACTCTTTAATAACTAAGGAGCTGGAACACTGGCTATCAAAGGGACATAGATTAAAGAAGCTGAATGTGGATGTGTGTGGGAGTGGGTGGAGGTGAGTGTACATATGCACAGATGTATATTCTTGGTCAGGTGTGGGCTCACTCTTTTCTGTCCTCTGAATCCCATCTTAAAATGAAATTGTTTTCTCAGTTTTTTCACACCACTGGGCCTCTGTCAAATTAGGGTTGAATTGTGCCCTAAACTGTGCCATCAAAATTAGATAGCTGATCTAACCATTTTTTTTTTAAATTGGCAATAATAAACAATAAGTAAGGAAATCTAAAAGTTGTCTGAAATCTGAAAATGTGGTTGTAATTATATAAAACAAGAGAACGGTTGGTTATAATGCTCAATCAGGCCACAATGGACTGCTGCAGCAGAACTAGAACAGAGAGAAATGATTACAATACATGAAAAAATAGATAAATAGAGTAGAAGATTAGGGGTTGAAATGAATAAGATGAAATGGAAAGGCATCAGTGAAGGAAGTATTTCTAGGTCCAATGGAAGAAGAAATCATAAGAAATAGGGACATACACATGATAATTGATTATTCCATCAGAGTGGTAATTTTCAAGGAGATACATTTAAAAATGGAGCAAAATAACTTTCTCTGCATAATGTACCATTTTCTGCAGCTCATCTATGCTTTCTCATCTGCTCAGAATTAAGTATTTTTCATGAATTATCACATGTCCAAAAATTACCTAATGAGTTTTCTAAAATAATTACCATGTGCTTTGTGTGACTCAAATATTAAAGCATACAAATGGATGAGATGGAATTAATGCATACATTTCTTCAGTCTTGAGAACAGACTGAATAGAGTGATGTATGGATAAGCATTGGGATGGTGAAGGATACAAGTAGATGGAAAGTTTACCTAGAGCTAAAATGCACAAATTTGGCCTAAGCTTAAAAGGAGACATGAAGAACTGAGCACAAGCCATCAGGTCTTTCATTCAGAGAGCTAATGAAAAACAAGTAACACTTCTCTTGCATCTGGTAGGCTAAGAAATAACTGAATACCCTGGGAATAGGGCCAGATACACAAGATAGGAACAGAGAAGCTAGGATATAAATGAGAAAAGACAAGAAAAATGGAGTCTTTGGCTGTCAGAAAGGTTAGCATTGAAGGAACTGTCCAATAATCAAGGTTGGTAAAATAGATGGAGGTAACTGAGGTGAGGTTCCCAGCCTTAGCCTAAGTTAAGTTCCACATGCTTGGACACATCTGGCATCCCCAAGGCCTATGTGACAGAAGGCTACAGGGTATACAGACTTAGCCAAATGATAATCTCTCAGGCATTTCAGGTGAGGCTCAGGGCTGTCTATAGCATTGGAGAGAGTTTAAGTTTTAACTGGATGTTGAAAGGACTGATTTAACTAACAACTGTAAGAAAAAGTAAATACTAAGCTCACTGCACTACTACAGTAGTAGTTAGTGTAGAAACAAACCAACTCCAAAATATCTAATGGTCTAAACAAGAAAGAGACTCACCAAGTTTGCTGTTCCTGCTTTCTCAGTGGCTATTTTCCACACCACAATTCAGGGCCACTGACTCCTTCCATTGCCTGGCTCTGCTTTCCCCCTGGATAGGAAAAGACAATGTGGAGGAACATCTCCCACTTTTTAAAAAGTTTTCGTCCAAAAGAGGCACACATCATTTCTGCTATCATCCGATGGGAGAGAGCTAGTACATGGCTACACGTAGTGACACGGAGGGCTGGAAAAATGTGGTCCCTGGTTGGGTAGCCTCTTCCTAGCTACTGTTGTGTACTATGGAAAGGTAGAACGGTGAGAAGCCAGCCATTTCTACTCAATGCCTATGTGACAGAAGGCAGCGCAAGAGTGAGAAGGATGTTCTCTTTGACACACAAGGCAGAGTGGCTTCTGTTTAACAAGGACTCCTAGGAATAGAGCACCTCATCAGCACCTCCAGGTTTCTAGACCATTAATGTAGGTGGTAGTGCCTGCTAAGAGTCTGCTATAGCCGTAGTATAGGAACTCTGATACCTAGTTGCTTAGAAACAAAATGTCACCAAAGAGGACTGGACATGTGAGGAAAACAGCTTGCATGCAAGATGAAAAGACTTTGTTCATGAACACACGTATGAGAGGGTCCCTAGGAACAATCAAATGAGAAAACAATCACTGCTCCTCTAGGAGCTCAGAGAAAAATCAAGCACAAAGAGCTATAATTGCATAGAAGGTGCTCAGGGATCTCAAGGTTTGAAGGCAATTTCAAAATATTAATATTGTAAGTTTGTTTAGCAAGAGTAACCACCATTAACCGTGTATAGCTTCTTGGGGTTATGCTTAAAAGGTGAAGACATCTTTTGTTCTATTTTCTCTTTATACATTATATTTATATTAAGTTTGCTTACAAATTAGTCATTATATCATAGTGGTAGTTGTATGCGCTTTTTTTGATGATACTGAGTTACTCAGAAACAAAATATAGCCAACGTTCTTCCTCCCACATGCCAAACGAACATGTTGATCATTTCCTATAACTGTCAACGAGGCAGGAGCACTGCCAGAACCAAGATCAGTGGCCAGGGTGCTGCACTCTCCAGGTTCTCCAGTACTGAGGGAGCTCTCAGCTTCTGGTGGGCTGAGACCTCCCCCAGTACTTCTGGACTTCCACCTTCATCTAACTACCTGCTCTTTGGTGTCAGCTGTGAGAGTGCCTCATTTTGAAGTGTGTAAGTCATACCAGATGGATGACATGTCACTAAAAATGCATGAGGACAGAAACTAAACTCTAAGATTCTCAGAGGTTCCAGTTATTTTGTACTTGCCATGAGCAAAAGTTTATGCCAAACATTGTTTGTCACTTAATTCAGTCCTTATGAAGGTTGGTGAAGGAGTTACTAATTTATCCATCATACAGTTGAGGATGCTGTGCCTCAGGGAAATTAATAAATGCTCCAAGATCACACAAGTAATAATGAAACAGAGCAGAAATTCAACATTTGTCTGGTTTGTCTCAAAGGCCATACCTAACTTAAAGGTAGAAACACAGGGGTCTTATTTAAACCTTTGTCCCAAGGAATCTAAGAAGAACCCCAATAGAAGACTGTTAAACTAGATATTTACTTACACTATCTTAAAGTAGGAAAGAAACACATCCATTTGTTTGTGGATCATTATGCCAAAGCCTATTAATTTAATCCTAGATATTCTTTTAAAAATCATATATTTAGGAAATAACAGTGCATATAGTTGAGAGACAAATTAACTTCTTGGGACCAGTATAATTCTCAAAGGGAAATTTATGTGATATTGAAGATTAAATGTCTCCTTTAGTGATTAACATATCCCAAAGATTCAGCTTATTCTCTTACACACAACCTGAGAACTTTTGAACATTTTGTAAATATTCTTTCCCTAATTAGTTAATTTTTTTGTAACCTCAAATGGATAATTATCTTTCATAATATATTTGAAATTTACATTTTCGCTGGTTCAGTAAACTAACACTATAGCAAACAGGCATTTTACTGTGTAAGTTTACAGCAACTTTTATCACTTTACCAAAAGGAAAAAAAAAAAGATCATTAAACCAAACATGTTAACTTTCCCAAAAATGTTTTCCTGTAGAACATTAAGTATAGATATGGAAAATGCATTTATTCATTTTGGAAATATGCTTTAAATGATACGGTGAGAACTTTGATTTTTATAAAGTCAAAACACCATCTTGTTAATAACTACTAAATTAATTTTCCAGCAAATTACAATAAGACCACATTGTATAGTTGTGCCATTCAGATGACATTTATGAAATGCTGTAATTTAACATGGTGACATTCATTACAGGCATCATTTACAAGGTATGGCTTAAATCTCTGAGTGAAATAGACCTAAAGCAGAAAAGAAAAGATGATGCAACATGAAATTACACCCCTTTGAGAACTAGAAGGACTGTAATTGCATTGCTTCCTCTTAAAACCATTCAAGTATGTAACATTGCTGGGAACAGAAGCGTGTGGGGAAGCTCTTTACACACTTTCCATCTTAAACACTCAAAAAGATGGAGGAAAAAAATGTATTCTCTTCCTACTATCGCTTTATTTGAGCCAGCCTCGGAACTTTACACTCCTTAGAGATTATGGTGGTGAAGTTTGGAAAGCAGTTTCTCCGAAATGCCTTTTGTTGGGGAGGAGGAGAGGGGAGCTATAAAAACATACCAGCCTGACAAATGACAGGCGTTGTGGAATGGAAACGGAAAGACATCTTGGTGTTACACCAGTGTAGAAGCTTTTCTTCTCAAATGAATATTTTCGACAGCTGAGCAAGATGATAAACAGCAGTATCACAAAACACTTAAATGGAAACAAGTATTATGATGTACATTATTCACTTGGCATTCTCCAATACGTGACGTTTATATGTGGCAGAAAGTGCTGCAGATTCATTTATTTATTTTTGCAATAGAATGAGTACCTTACAAAGGTAGCCTGTTACATTAATGTGGACGTTTCTTCTCTAGAGAGGCAGAAGCTTAAGGAAAGAAGTCATTGTATCTCTACTGGAAAAGTGTGATTTGCAGGGTCCACAACTTAGAACTGAGCAACTTCCTAGCAGGTAGAAAATACTGCATAAATATAAAGATACATGTTTTTTT
>JAQZBX010017804.1:0-35225 GCA_029593785.1 Cabassous unicinctus | reverse complement strand
CCGCCCTCTCCTGGTGTCCGCCTCGTGCCGCGTCCCCACCTGCACCGTGAGCGATGCCCGGGCCGCGGCCGCCCGCGCCTGTTCCTCCAGTCGCCGCAGCTCGGCCGCGAAGGAGCGCAAGGCGCGCTCCAGCCGTAGGTGGCGCAGCATCAGGGCCTCGGCGCCAGCCTGGTCCTGTCCGCAGGACGCGCTCTCCAGCAGGGGCCGCCGCTCACGCAGCCACGTGGCCGCCTCCGCCGCGTCGGCGAAGTACTGCGGAAATGCGGTGTCTGGCTAGGCGCAGGCCCGCCCCCGCACGCCCCGTCCCGCGCGGTCGCCCAGGTACCTGCTTGATCAGCAGTGCTGCCCGGAGCCACGCGCCCAGCCCCGCCGTCCGGGTCCGGAGCAGCTGCCACGCGCCGTGCACCGCCTCGGCCCGCTCCCCCGGATCCTGCTGCGTCGGGGGCCCGCGGGCACCGACGTCGCGCCCCCTCCGCACGAGATCCGCGCACACGGCCTGGTGGCGGCTGACCTCGGCTTCCAGGGCCTAGCGGAGCGCAGCGCGGGGAGTTGGGGGAAGGGAAGGAAAGGGGAGGCGGCGGGGGTCGCGGGAGGGGCGGGTGGGAATGTGGGCCTGAGAGTCGCGGGCACCTTGTGTTTCTGCATGGCGGCTGCGATCTGGCCGAGATCCCGGGCCAGGGCCGCCTTCTCTACCAGCTGTCGGCGCTCCCGCAACCAGGATTCCTCCTCCTCACAGTTATGCAGGAGCTCTGCACGCTGCAGGGCCTGCTCCAGGTGGGCCCGCCTGAGGGACACGAAGGGGCTGGGGTGTGGGGAGTGGTTCCCCACCAGTGGACAGACACTCCCTCTTAGACAGGGTTTTCTTCTCCCTGGACTACTTGAGGGGTCAGACAGAAGCCCTGGGGAGGAGGAGGGGAAGTGGCAGAGGTTGCCAGCACAGCAGCCCTCGACACCTGGGCCAGGAGATTACTTGGGTGATGGAAAAGTTCTGGAGGAGGCAGAGCAGTTGGGGCGGGGCTTACCGGGTCCTGATAAGGGACACCAGGCTCTGGTGGCTCTGGGTCAGCTCCTGGGCCTTGCCCTGCAGCCACTCCACAATGGAGCCCCCAGAGGAGCCCAGCTCTGCGGTCTGACGGGCCAGATGGCTCACACGGGCTCCCTGGGTGGAGACCTGCGCCTCCAACAGGTCATGCCTCTGCCGCAGCTCCACTACTTCTGCCAGTTGCTGCCCGCAGACCATGGAGCCAGCCACCACCTGGCCAGAGATAGGTGGTCATTGCAACCACCAAGAGTGCTGGGTGCCCTTGAGTGCCAGTGCCAGGGGAGGCCCTGACCCCGGCTGTGTTCTCCCGGGACCTGCTGGTCCAGGTGCACCTGTAGCTCCTTGAGCTGGTCCGAGGCAGCCTCGACCTCCTGCAGCAGGATCAGCACAGCCTGCCTGCCGGCCACCTGCTCCCTCTGCCCTTGGAGATGCTGCAGGAGGCTCTCCCAGCGCTGGCTGATCTCCATTTGCCTGGAGGATGTGGGAATAAGGGTGGTCTCCAGCAAGCCGGGGCAGGGAAGCTGCCCGAGCCATGGCAGCCAGCGGGGGAGTTTGGCTTCCCTGGAGGAGCCTGAGCTCCGTGGCTGGGGCCGGGGTCTGTGGGCACGAGCATCCTGGCTCAGGGTGTTGGGGCAGTGTGTCCTGCCCTTGGGCCAGAAGGGGCCCTCCCTGTCCCCTTTGGCAGTCCCCACCACAGTTGATGGCAGCTTCTTCCTTCCAGGTGTCCAGACGAAAGCCTCGATTCCTCACTTTTTCCCACCCCGCATCCGATCTTTTGGCAAATCCTGTTGGCACTACCATCAAAATATATCCAGAATCCTGCCACTTCTCATCACCTCTGCTGCCTCTCTGACTGGGATTATTGCCATATTTTCATAATTCATCTCTCTGTGTCTGCTCTAACCCTTCAGACTATTTCTAAAACAGCATCCAGAGTGATTGTTATTAAAACAATAGTTAGGCCATGTCCCATCTTTCTTTGATGGGAAACCAAGGCTTTGCTGCACCCGGTGAGGCCCAGCATGCTCTCCTCGCCCCCACACCCCACCCCCAAGTCACTCCTACCACTTGTTCACCTTGCCAACCCCAGCCTCCATGCTACTCTTCAAGCATGCCAGACATGCACCCAGCTTGCGACTCTGCACTTGCCATTCCCTCAGCCTAGAATAGTCCTTCCTCCATACCTACATGGCACGTCCCACACCTCTTTTTGGCCTTTACTCAAAAGTCATCCTCCCTATGAAGCTCCCCCTCAGCCACCCAATCTAAAATTTTTCCTTCCCCCCTCACCTGTACACGTTCTATTCCCCTATCCTGCTTTAAAATTTTAATCGCTATCTCACACACCATATATTTTCCTTGTCTGTTTTCCTTAGTAGTGTGTAAGCGCCATGAGGACAGGGGTTTTAGTTTGTCCTGTTCACTGTGAACTCCTCAGCACCTAGAACAGTGCTTGGGACAGGACAGACACTCAGTAAATAAGTACTCATTGTTCAATGAATGAGCTAATAATAGGCTCCCTAGAAAAAACAATGCTTTACCAAAGGGATGAACTATAGGTGGTGGAATTTCAGTCATCAGTGGGAGGTAGATCTTTTTAAAGGGAGCCTCTGAACCGGCAAATCACCCCTTTCCTCTGTGGCCAGGAATGGGCAGGTGTGAGGATGAGGGTGTGGCAGGAAAGCCTTAGCCTGGTGTGAGGACGAGTCACATGCCCAGAGCTCACCTGCAGGCCACACCTGCCCAGCTGTGGTACTGCTCCTGCTGGAGGACATCCGCAATCTCGGCCAGGGCCTGGAAGCGCCCCTCCTGGGACAGGATGCCAGCCTCCAGCATGCCCAGCCTCTGGGCGGCTGCCTGCACCATCGCCAGGCTGGCCGGCAGGGCTCCAGCCTGGTCCAGCACCTGCTCCGTGTCTGTCAGGAAGCTCTCCCGGAGGGCCACCTTGCACTGGAAGCGCCGGGCCAGGGTTTCCAGCCGCTCCAGCTGCAGTAGCCGCTGCTGCAGGGCCTGACTCCGTGCAGCCTCTGCCTGCTCCAGCCCTGCCCAGCGCTGGGACAGCTCCGCTGGGCTCAGGCCCTCGTGGGGCAGGAAGGGCCTGCGGTTCTGAGCTCGGAGCGCCGTCTGCAGCTGGAAGAGCAGGGCCTCCGTGGCCCCTCGCTGCTGCAGCCGTGGTGGCTTCTCCTGGGTACGGAAGGAGGTAAAGGCCGCCAGTAGCTGGCGCATGGCAGGTAGCGAGTCTGGGAAATCTCGAGCCTCCAGTTGCACCTGCCGCTCTGCGATCCAGCCTAGCAGGTCAGCCACCAGCTGTTCGTACTGGGTCTGCAGCAACTGCGTCTCCTGGACCTGAAGCAGGATCTGGTAGAGGGCATGGGAAGGGGTTGGGGTGGTACCTTGGGCAGGCCCTGGAGTGGAACTGCTGCCCTTTGGGGTGCTGAGTGCCAGCCAGAGTTGCCCAAGAGGGGCTGTAGCTCCTCCCCTCAGCTGAGGGTGCACTAAAGTGGGGGTTACCCCCCAGCCCCCAGAGAAATGGGTCTCCCAGCCTTGCACACTCAGAGACTCTGGAGTGTGTGGGGCTCCCTCTGGATGTTGCTGGGGAGAGACTTTGTCCTCCCTTCTTCCATCTTCTTTTTCCCCATTTGCCTCATCTTGGGGGTCGAGGCCCTTCAAACTGCCGTTCTTGTTCTGGGCCTGCTCTCCCTTCCCCTGAGGCCTCCATTGCTCTAAACAAGCTCAGAGCCCTTGGCCTATATCCACCCCCCTCCCGCCCCCCCAACGCCATCTGAGACAGCAGCCCTGAGAATAGCCCTCCCAGGCCTCAGCCTCTGCCAGGTAAGAAAGCACCCCCTCCCAGAACCTGGACTCAGTGTGGCCCCCCCAGCAGAGCCTTTTCTACACCTGACCTCATGGGCTCTGGCTCTCTAAGTGCCAAGTCTTCTACAGCCTTTTAACCCCATTAGGCGCCGAGCAGTCTGAGGCTTGTGGGGGAGGAGGGGGCCAGGCACCGCTCCTGACTTGTGCTCCCTGGGACCCCGCAGCAGCCTTCTGTTACCCAGGGCAGGGGACGGCCGAAGGGCAGAGGCAGCCTTCAGTCCCAGGCCCTCCACCCTCCCTTTCTCGCCGACCTTAGTGAGTCTCCTCTGGGCCGTCTGCCCCTGGTGCAGGCAAGAGAAGAGATGGTAGTAGAGCGAGATGTAGGTCATGATGGAGCGCTCGTCGGGCTGTGGGGCTGCCACGTCCTCGGGGTCCAGCAGCCGCGCGATGCCCAGCTCCCGCTCAGCCACGCGGAAAGCCAAGTCAAGGTTGTGCAGTGGGTGCTCCGGGCGCAGGGAGCCGTAGTCAAGGAGGTCAGGCCTGGGCAGCGGACACGAAGGGCTTGTCACCAGTAGAAATGCACCGTTTTGGTTTAGGTTGACTTTTCAAAAATGTCAGCGCCCCCTATTGGCCATTCAGACCTTACTGTGAATTAGTTTATCAGCCTTCCCTGGACAAGATATCTGAGACCCTGGCTGAGGGAACAAGGCTCCCCTAGAAGAGGGTTATTTTGACTCCGGGGCCAGAGCCTGCGGGTAGGGGAGACAAGCTCTAAAAAGGCAGGACACTTGCCAGGGTGTGGGCTATGAATAGAGTCCAGGAGCACAGAGAGTAGAGCAACGGGGCGGGGAGGGCAGTCATCCCGGGCCAGGGACTCAGGGATCAGCCCTCTCTACCTCTTGCCCCCTTGCTCCTCTCCACTCTGGCTTCACCTTCCTTCAGGGCCCAGGGACCAGAGGGGACATGGGAGAATGATCAGGTTGAGAACACAGACTCCTGAGGGACCCACCCCTGGAGGAGCTGGCTTAGGCAGTGGAGCCCTCCAGGAAGCTGGGAGGGTGCTGGGTGCCCCCAACTCCCACACACCTGTGGGCGTGGATGAGGGCACTGAAGCCGAGCCCGTCGCTCCAGCTGTGGGAGAAGTCACTGATGTGCACGTGGGCGTAGCCGGCCGTCTTCCGCTGGCACCACATCAGCAGCGCTTCCTTGGCAGACAGCAGGGCGGCACTGGCCCCAAACTCCTCCTGGCAGGACAGGGAGCAGGGTGACCAGGCGGGGGCAGGGTGGGAAGGCGGGAGAACCTACAGGCTGTGGGGAGGCGGGCTGGGGGGGCATCCTGCTCCTGCCCCACATGGAGGCTAGGTGCTGATTCTCTTTTCAGAGCATCTGATTCTGCCAGATTCCATCCGTGATGGGACAGGGATTGGGGATAAGAGAGAAAGATTGTTCTTCCAAAGAAGCAGGGCTCTGGAAAGCTGTCACCTCAGAGCAGCTGGCTTTGCGGTTGCAACCGGACAGTGATAACAATAGCTCCCATTTGTTGAGTGCTTCGGAGGCCAGGCTTCATTAGACCAGCTTGCTGTCACCATCACCGTGGGCTTTCTGGAAACCAGGCGCTCTGCCCCCCCCACAATCACTCACCCCCTCACGGCCCTATGACGTTGGCATGGTCATGATTTACACTCTACAGATGACAACAGGAGGTTCAGTAAGAGAGGCTTGGAACCTGCCCAGGGTCCCCCGGCAGATAAGAGGAGGGGCTGGGCTGGACCAAGAATGTCAGAGAGAGAGTGACCTGTCACTGGTCACAGTGCTCTCTGCCTCACGCGGCTGCCTGAAGGTGAGAGCCAGCACTGCAGCTTCAGGCTGGGAAAGGACTCACCTGTACCTGGTTTCAGCCGCCTCTCCCCCAACACTTTGCTGGATAATTTCCCTTATTCCACCCCTTGTGGTTCCCACCTGCCTTCCCCTCACCTCCTCTCTCTTCTACTCCTTCTTTCCCTCCTTCTTCCGCCCTTCTTCTCTCCATCTGCCTTCCAGTCCTGCCCCCTTCCCTTCCTTCAGTGGCACCCTCCTTCCAGCCCCTGCCCCCTCGCTCCCTCACCCCCCCAGAGCCCCACCTCTCCTTTTTCCTCTCCCACTCTTCCTCTTACTTTCTCCTCTCAGATTCTCTCCTGTGTACTTCCCTCTCCTGTTCCTGTTTTTGAACTCAAAATGTCAAACTAGCGCAGGCGCATATGTTGCCCTGCCCTTTGGGCCCCACCCAGGGAGGAGAGGAGCCTCCAGGCCTAGGAGCCTGTGCTCTGCCCCAGGAGGGTGCGCGCCAGGCGTGAACAGCAGAGAAATCCCAGGGAGGAGTGAGGAAGGGAACTGGGGCTGATGGTGAACACGCCTGCGTTGTCCAGGGACCCGGGCCTGAGATGGCTGCAGAGCTGGCAGGGAGGACGGTGGTGTGGCCAGTCGGGGCCAGGTCTGCAGGGACACCTGAAGCTGGCTCGGGGCATGGGGGCTAAGCTGCCTGAATGGGCTTTAGCTGACATAGAGATTCCTCCATCCATTCATTCAGTCAATATTTAGGAGCCCCTACTGCGTGCCAGGTTCTGGGGACGCAGATGAAGTCTCCCCCGTCCCGGAGCTCACGGTCACAGCATGACTGTCAAGGGGTCTCCCAGACTGGAGCCAAATTTAGGCTTCTTTTCATTAGGGTTTCCTAGCTCTCCAGGTTGGCTTTCCTAACCTGCTGGAGTTAGGTTTTGGAAACCACGCAACTATGAAAACTGATAATAATAAGACGTTATATCTCTTTTCTATCTATTTGTGGGGGAAGTAAAAGGTAGAATGGAGGAAGCTAGGGGCCCATGAAGGAAGTCCAGTCTCTTTGATATGCAGGATGTATTCTGGGGATTTTGTGATCCTCCAGGGCTGGGGATTCTCTTGAATCTGCAATTCATTTCCCCCAACAGCACATTAAGGAGTGATGAAAGCTGCAGGGTTTCAGCGCCACGCAGGGAACAACAAATCAGTGATGGTGGGCTGTCAGTGGACCCCTCCTGAGTGACTCCTCCCAGACCAGGCTCAAAGCTCACGATTCCAGTACTTGCTTCAGCAAATTGCAGCGTCATTGCTGTGTTCTGGGTTCTTTACCCATAGCTGAAGAGTATTTATTTTGTGGATGCCAAGGATCTGCCGTGGGCATAAAAGTTGGGCGGAACTGCCCTGTCCCCAGGGATCCAAGGTGAGGCCAGGGCTGGGCTGGGCTGGCTAGGGTGGGTAATTGGGGGCTGGGGGCTGAGACATACCCTGTCCAAGGCTATGTGGGAAATCTGGAAACGCAGAATGATGACCCAGATGAGTCCCAGGATAAGCGTCTGGTCTCCGTCCACAATGTTCTCGGGCCCGATCAGGGGCAGTGGCACCTGAAGGCACAGTTCGTTGGGCTGGAGAGGACTCAGAGTGACCGAAAGTCCAGGGGGTCAGCTGCAGGATGGAGGGGCCCTGGAAACCACTCTGCCCCAGCCAAGGGAGATGCAGGCAGAGCCACAAAGCCAGGAAAGCAGGTGCTTTCTGAGTGGCTGGGTCTTTAGCCCCATGTCCACCCAGGTGAAGCCCCAACCTGGTGACCTGGGCTGGATCACTGGAGCGGGAAGACTCCCCAGCCGAGATGAGTGGTTCAGCCGTGGGGGAGGAAATGAGAGGGTCATGACAATCGATGTGTGAGCTAAACAGCAGCAGCAACTGTCTGCCTCCACCTCCCAGGGTGTCTTGGAATGTCCGGGGAGGCTTACACGGAATCTCAGCCCTCTCCATCAGCATTCCATCTCCAAGAAAGCCCATTAAAAAGTCAGATTCCCAAGCTCCACCCAATCAGACTCTCTTGTGCCAGGGTCCAGGAATCTGCATTTTAACCAGCACCCTGGGTGATTCTCACATACACTCAAGCTGAGAGCCAGCTACCCTAGATCTCACACTTGGGCAGGGAGGGTGGGTGAATCCAAGGGGAGAAACGGGCAGAATAGCAACCAAAGACCTTACGCCTGCCCAGGAAGCCCTCCTGTGATTTGGCCCCTGTTACCTTTGCCTTTATTTCCTACTCTCCTCCTGAATCCCATGCCTCCAAGTCCCACAGGATTCTTGCAGTTTCTTGAGATTCTAAGCACGGTCCTGCCTTAAGGCCTTTGCACTGGCTGTTCCTGTCTTCTGAAAATATTATTTCCCCAGATATCTGCATGGCTCTCTCCCTCTCTTCCTTAAGTATCACCTTCTCAATGACGTCTATCCTGACCACCTTATTTAAAATTGAAACCCAAGGACGGTTCGTTCTACCCCAAAACACATGTCTGATCCCCTTCCCCAACTCAGTTTTAAATTTTTTTCCCATATCACCTATCACTTTCTAACATCCTATATAATAATCTACTTATTATGTTTACTGTTTACCAACTGCTTCTCCTGCTGCAAGGTAAGCCACGTGAGGGTGGGGACCTTGGCTTTGTTCCCTGATGTATGCCAAGCACCTAGTAAGTGTCTGGCACGCGGTGGGTAATGAATAAATATTTACTGAATGAAGAAGGAACGGGAGAGAGACTCTCCATACCCCCTGGAGGGAAGCTGGCTTCAGCTGGGCCCAGCCTCACAGGAGGAGTGGTGTCCCTGGGTACCCCCTTGGGTACACTTTGCTCCATCCCAACTGGTCTCTAAAGGATTCCACCCCAAGCTCTTCCCTCTTCTCCTGACTCATAGCAGCTCCCGAGAGCTAACTGTGTATCTTTTCCCAGCTTTGTGTTTAGGGATGTCACGCTGGTAGCTCGAACTCAGCAGTGGTGGGAGTATTTATACAGAAACCAGTAAGAACTACAAAGGACTTAAGGGCTTTAATTTCCCCCAGAAAGCTGCTTGTTAAACATTTACCAGCACATCACCAAATGGGGTCAATTAAACTGTCTACCCCTGAAACTGTAGCTCCGTGGGGTCAGGCCCAGCCTTCCCTTATTGTATTCCCCAGAGCCTGGCACAGAGGGCCCAGCTCAGGTGAGCTCTCCCAGAATGAAGGCATTCCACATTCTGCTCTGTGTTGGTTGTGTGCTTGGGGAAGCTCCCGTGACCTCTCTGGACCACAGTTGCCCTGAAGATACAATGGGGACAAGGATGTCATCTTCGCAGGGCTCCATATCAAAGTGAGATGCTGGAGATCAAAGCTACGGGGAGCCCCCCTGACAAGGGCCATGGACTCACACAAGTTCCCCCAAGTTCCCAGAGGGGAGATGGCCGGCTCCCAGGGCTCTCATCCCAGGGACTTTCTCTTGGCTGACAACTTCACACTCCTGCCGAGACTTCCTGTGCTCAGGGACTGTGGGTCTCCCCTTCCTTTGCTCTGTGTTCTTCCCTCCAGCACAACAGGCTGCCTGTGGCCTCCCTTCCAGGACGCTGGTGGTGGGCAGCCATGAGTTCACAGCCCCCAGGGACAGAGCTCTCCCAATTCCTAGTTCTCAGTATGAATGATGCCTGCACGGCCCCCTGATGCTGGTCACGTGGGGCCCTCTGTGTCCCTGGCGCCCCTGCCTCCTTCAGCGACTCTGTCTCTGGCCTGCCCCTTTCTTGCAGGTGACTCTGCCCCCTCCTGCTTGCCGAGGCCCCTCTCCCTGCCATCGGGTCCCGTGGCCTGGCTCAGTGTCTGGGGCTCTTGCCTTGCCTCTTGCCCTCAGCCTGCCTCCCCCGGCCCCCCTCCAGGGCTCTGCTACCCACTTCACCATGGATCTTGCCCGGTAAATAATCCCGGACATTTTCCCTCATTTATAAGATGAAATGAGGTGGTTAAGAGAACACTAACATTCTTTCAGCTTTCAAATCTGGCAATTCGCTTATTTCAGTCCCAATAGGGATGATGATTCTCCCTGCTTCGGCTGCTGGGTGCTCTCCGTGTTAGGAGCAGTATGCAAGGAGGGGCCTCGCTTCCTGCTCCCCCCTCCCACCTGCTCTTCTTTTCTTCAGACCCCGGATCCTCTGTTCTCCCTGGTCTAGCAGCCCAGCCTGTCCCCTGCCCGCCCCAGCCCCTCGGCCCTGAATCCTTTCCCGGTGCCCACCTTGGCCCTGAGGAAGGCCAGAGCCCGGCTGTTGTTCTCCAGGAAGTGCACGCGCAGGCGGCCCCGACTGGGGGGTGGCAGGGCCTCCCCCGAGATGAGCTCCAGCAGCCTCAATAGATGGGTGCCGTCGCCCAGCTCTGTGTACAGGTTCTGGATTTTCATGCCCACCTGGGGAGTGGATGGGGGAAGGTCCAGGGTCATGACGCTCAGCCTCCCCTGTCTGCCCCATCCCAGGACCTGGCTGCTGCCTTGCAGGAAGGAGCACTGGCCTCAGCTCTGCCAGGTGTCCTCACCACCCACCCCTGGGCGCTGGGGGGATGGTCGGCGCAGGCTGTAGGCTCACCCTGCCGCGCTGGAAGATGTTGTTGATCCAGTTGGTGAACGTCTTCTCCTGCATCCACATGTGCCGTGCCTGCAGCTTGCGAATGTGCCCCATCTCGTACGCAGAGTCCATGGCAGAACCTGGACGGGAGAGCCAGCCCGTGGGCAATACGGCTAGGCCCCTGCCACAGGCACCTGGTGTCCCCAAGATGCTGCTGGGGCCTGTGGGGCTGAGCAGCCACCAGGCCTGCAGCCCGTGGGAGATGAGGGACTGCTGAGCATCTCCCTAAGCCTGGAGAGCTTGGGCAGGTGAGGGAGGAGGAGTGCGGACACCGATGACCTCCAGAGCCCCTGTTGCCAGAAATCCCCCTGGACCTCAGCGACTGGCTGCTGCTCCTTGGGTTAAACCGGGCAGGGGGAGGAAAACAGGAGAGGGCTCACCTGGGTGGCGTCTTGGCCCTGGGGAGGAGGCTCTGCTGCTCAGACAGAGCTGGCAGATCACAGGGGCTGTGCCTGGAGGGAGCGCGACATCAGGAGAGGCTGAGGCTGGAGCTGGGGCCTGGCCACAGCCCTCCGCTGGGTACACAGACAGCATTGTCCTCCCACCTGCCGCAGGCGGGGCCCAGACTGGGAGGGGGTGGCCAAAGAATGCTCTGGGCCCACGGCTCCAGGATCTCCTGCTTTGTCAGCCCCCCTAGGTCCATCCCTCTATCAGTGGGGTCCTGGCTCACAGGCCTCAGAGGCCCCTAGATGGTCTCATGTGGGCTTGGGCGTTAGCGCCGTGGGGGTGCTGCAGGCCCTGAAGGGCAGGCCAGCCAGGGCCTGGTTGGAAGCCTCTGGGCCCCCTTCCCAACCTGGGACTGCCCTTTGGCACCTCTGCAAGGGCTTCTTTGGGGCCCCCATGGGGCAGGGATGGGGGATGCTCTCATCTGCCCCTGGGCAGCACCACCACAGATGGCAAGGAGGCACCGAATCTTTCCAGCCCTGACAGAAATGCTCGCCACCTAGCCTGGGGCTCCCTCAGGCCCAGGAGGGTCCTTTCTGAAGGGGACTTTGCCTGGGAAGGGGCCACCCAGAGATGCAAAGGCAGTGAGGATGACAGAGTCTCCCCAAAACCAGGGACACAGCCTTAACTCTTCAGGGCTCGCAGTGAGGCATCCGACACTTGTGCCCCCTGAAGCTGGCCATGGACTGGGGCATGGAGTCAGGGGATGCCGAGGGAGCTGGGGGGCTCCTCTCCCTCTCTCCCTGGACGACCTTGAGCTGCATGCCAGAGGGAAAGCATGTTCCAACTCGGACTAGTGGTCCCCGGGTCCCCAGAGACTGCAAGAGGAGATGCTGTGGACAGTCCTAAGGGGGCGCCCCTGACAGCCAAGGCCCGCGAGAAGCCTTCTCTGTGAGCTGGGGCGAGGCCGGGAGCGAGCGGGATGCTGAGAGGTGCAGTGCTCTTGGGTGGGGGGGGAGGACAGCACCCCTGCATCCGAGAGCAGCTTCCTCCCCTTTCCTCTCCCTGCAGGATTCCTCTTGCCCCTGGCTGACTTCTGGGTGCTGGAGATGAGCCCTAGCTCCTTCCTCACTCACAGTGCCCAGGGGCTGCTGCGGGGCCGCCCCCAGCAGCTCTGCCATCCACCCCTTCTGCTCCTACGGCCCCTGCTGGCCCGTGGCGCCCTTCCCCCAACCAGTCACCCTGCCTTCACGGCGGCCTGCGCATGCCCACGCAATTCACCCTCTTAAAGCACAGCTCTGCTCACACCTCTCAAGAGTCCCCGTTCCTGCGGAGGAAAACCGATTCGCCAGACGCTTGTTCAAAGCCCTCTCGTTACCCCACCAGGCTTATCTCCCCCTCCTGACCCTGGGTGCTCCCTGTGGGCTACTCTCCGTCTCTTGGGAGGACCAGAGCTTCCTTGCCCAATACCTGGGCCTCAGCTATTCTCTCGGCCCAGAATATCCTTTCCTAGTCCCGCCATCCACATTCTGCCCATCCTATCAGCCCCAGTCAGAATCCTGCTTCTTCTAGCAAGTCCCGTCTCTCCATCCCCTATCCCGGGGACAGCTCATCTTGCTTCCCCTCCTACCATGACCCCTGGCCCAGGGCATCTTGTGTGATGCTGTGAGCACTGGGGACAAGATGGAGCACTCAGACCTGCAGGACACTTTGCATGGAGATCCTATCAACGGTTGTGGTCTTTGAACTTGAGTGGGGCCTGGGGCCTGCTTCTCTTCTTTCCCAGCTCCACAGCAGGTAAAGCCACTGCTTAGGCTGCATGGGCTAGCTCCTCTATGGACGGCACTGACTGCAGCTCCTGGTGAAATGAGAATCCCTGTTGATGCATACATGATTTTGGATTATCTGTGTTGCAAGCAACAGGCCTCTTATCTCAAACTGGCTTAACCAATATAAAGGGTCAGTATTGGCCCATAGAACTGTAGTAGTAGGACTTTAGGTGAGGTTTGATGCAACAGCTCAAATGATGTACCACGGGCCGGGATTCTCTTGCTTTTCTCAATGCCGCCTTCATCTTCATGCTCCCCAGGTTGGCTGCTCCAGCCTAACCTGCCCCCACTCTTCTCAATGGCATTTGCACCATTGCACCAATGGGCTCGCTTCTTCACACTGCACTGGAGAAGAGAGAGAAAATCTCTCTCCCAGGAGTTGCAACCTAAGATCGGGGGCCTGGCCCTCATAGGCTTGAATTGGACCCCAAGTCCACTCCTAAACAAGTTCTGTGGCCAGGGGGATGAAATATTCTAAGTGGCCCAAGCCAGTTTGAACCATCCTAGAAATAGGGAGGGGTCTGTCTCACCCAAACCTCATGGCTCAGACTCGGGGGGTGGGGTAAGGGGAATTCTCTGCAAAGGAAATACAAAGGTCTGGATCACCAAACGGGGAGATAGTAAATAGGTGCCAGTGGGAAAAACCCCAATGCCTACCACGGGCAGCCCAAGCCTGCGAGGTGTGGCAAGCAGCGGCTGCACCTCCAGGCACCGGATCCTGACTCCCCGCCGGGGAAAGGACATCTGAACCTGAGTCGCGGCAGGCTTGTCTCCAGGAGTGCTCAGTGATGCAGGAGGCAGAGCTGGCCCAGAGTGTGCGCCTGATGACAGCTCTGTCCTGGCTCAGAGCTGCCAGTCACTGGGCTCGAGCCTTCCCTAGGTTTGGCCTCTGCTGGCTGGGCTCCCAGCCCCTTCTGCCCCCCCTGCAGGATGGAACCCTTTTCTGTCTGAAGTAGCCCCATCTTGGGAGTCTCTACCACCCAGAGAGGACACAGGAGGAGCCGAGGGTCACTGGGACACACACTCTCCCTAACACTTTTCCCTTATTTCTGAATGGATTCCAAGTTTTGAGACAGCTGGCACACATGCACTTGGAAACCAGAAGTCAATGGGAGAAAGGTAGTTCATTTTTTAGAAGTTTATTGATCAGTAGACTTTTTTTTTTTTTACATTTCTAAACAAGATTACAAAAAAAAAAGAAAAAAAGAAGCATAGTGTATTAACTGCATGGGTTAATTGACATGTAACCTTATAGACTGTAAATCAGGCCTGCGTTTACCTGAATAAAGTCAGTGACTATCTGTCCTAAGGATGTTTTTCTTCTGCCACTTTCCATGGATATCTTCAGATTTCTCTGGGCATAATGAAAAAGTGTAACTGTGCAACATGGAAAGAAAGTTGAGGCAGTACCCACTCAGGCCCACTCAGGTGGTTACCCCTGCCCAGGCAGGGGACTCGAGGCATTCCCATTGCAGCCGAGAGGTGGCTCCCAGAGGAGGCGAGCAGAACCACGGGGACGGCTGTGGTCAGAGGCAGTGGGTCGGGCTCTGCAGAGGCCTCTCCTGGTGAAGAGCAGGAGACATTCTGCTTCTCTTGAAATGCTCTCTGACCCGTCTGGGCATCCAGCCCCATGGGATATAATCAGAACTCAACTCCTCAAGGACCACGAACCTGTGGGCGGAACCACAGCCCCAAATCCAAAGGTGCTATTGCTGCAAAATGACAAGGGTTAAAAAGAGAACCGAGTCCAGTCCTGGAGAAACAAAAGCCCTCCCCAGTGAAGAGGGACTCCGCCCACCCACTCTCGGGGCCATCCAAGTGTGCAGTGAGCTCAGCGTTTTGAGAGAATTGCTATACGGTGCTGGGCTGGGGCAGGAGGCAGGGTTGAGGCAAGTCTTAACAGTGCAATGTTTCTTTAGCAGATCGGTTCAGGAGGGCCTTGCTCATGGTAAACAACTTGGAAGCCGCCCCCGACCCAACCCGACTCAAGACTGCAGAGATTTGTGTCATGCCACAGCAGGTACTGGGCAGGAAATAGGGTTTCGAGATTCTTCGATGTCTTCTGTGGAATCACTGCACTAAGATAGCTTTATAGTTCTAGGGTTTGCTTATTTCTACCCTCCCTCCCTCCACGTGAATGGTCTTTGAAAACTGGGGTGGTCTGTGGAAAGAGCAACACCGTCAGAGTGAGCAGATTCTAGAGGGCTGCTCCCCCCAACCCTGCTGCGTGAAGGGGGCGGGAGAGCAGGTGTTTTCACACAGACTCTAGGTCTCTGTGCTGGTCCTGGGCAGGTATGGGCCCTCACGTGGTCATCATCCCTAAAATCTTCTAGTTTCTTCCTTTCCAATCAACTTTTCATGATGAATGACTTAAATGTTGTGAGAAGATACAAAGAAAAACAGACACGTGGTTTCCATCTTTTGTTTCAAGACCAACACCAGGTCCCTGCAGGGAAAGGATTCTGCTGCCCAATGTCTCTCCCTCCCAATTTCCTCAGCTGAGGGCAAGGAGGAAGGGAGATGCAATGCCCTGAGAAGTTTCATTCCACACAGAAACCAGAAACCTTAGCCAGCTGCCCTCCTCAAAAGCAGTTTTTCTATGTATTTCTCTACATAGAAAAAACTTGGTCCTATCTACATATACTCACACTGACAAGTTTTAAAAACATATACTCCGGTTTCACATAAATGTGTATATATGACAATTGAGCAGAGTTAAAGGAGCAAAATTATTCTGAATGGAAAGTCAGAGAACCTTGGCATCTCTAAACTTTTGGACAAATGAACTCCCTTTTTTCTCTTTTAATTTTGCCTTTGTGGACTCTACTGTGCTTACTCAGTTGGGGCAGTCCTCAGACACTGACAGAACTATTGGCTCCTATTACAGTAGGAGGATAGCAAAGGCTTCTTTTCTATGTATCTAAGTATCGAAGTGGTCATTAAGATTAAAAACCATATTATGCATTGAATTCTCTTTAACTCTAACTTTTTTGGAAAGTGAGCAAGAGAGTGTGAGGGCTGGGATCTGAATAAATGCTTCCTCCAAAATAAATATTTTCTCTTAAACCGGCAGTTCTGACCCTGAGGTTGCTGGAGGCAGGTGATAGAAAAAAGTATGTGGTTTTTGGAAGGGTCACATGGGACTGTTCTGCTTTCGCTCCTCTCCCGGGCTGGCAGGGCCCCAGGCCGTGCAGCCATCACTATTTTCTGTCTCTCTCTTCTTGTGTGTCAATCCCTGAGCTGGTGCCCCTAAAGCAGGGATGGTGGGGGTGAGAACTGAGCTCCTCCACCTGATGCAGGCATTTGAGTGCATGGACCAGGAACTTTGGGGAAAGACTACTCAGGAGCCAGTGTAAAGAGAAGTGTTCAAATCCTGCCAGGAGATGGTCATTCATGATACAAACTAGCAGCCTTTGGAAGAAAAGGTTTTATGTGAAAAATTCCATCCTGCTTCAATATAAAGGCTTTTTATCTTGTAAGGAAAAAAAAAAAACCCCACAAAAGTGGACATAATAAAAATGCCCGTTTTCTACAAAAATAGTGTCTAACTCTAGCGGCTGGATCTCTTCTACCCGACTGCCCAGGGCAGGGCTGGCTTCTCCTTCGCGCCCATGTCTACAGAGTCTAGGGCACCGTGCACACCGTGAAACGTCGTTGCTGAATTTTATTCTGCCTTCGCCTCAGGAGCCTTGGGCATTTAACAGCTGAGGACACAGTAGGAGGGCTGAGGGGAGCCACTGCTTTTCCTGGCAGTGGTTTTCCAGCATGACAGATAGACTTTGCTACAGGTTACTGCACAGACTTAAGAAAAGCTAATCTTCAGACTTCAATAGGACTGGAAATGCATACTAGAAATTGTGCCTGGGGCTAATAACGTTGGTGAAGTCCAAATTTCTAACCAAATTGCAGCTTTTCTGGGAAGGCCCTGCGGGGGAGGCCCAGGACCCCAGCGCTTGGGCATGGCCGACGGTCCTGCTGGAGCCTGCAGAAGGGACGGGGCACACACAGGCGCAGCGCATCCTCCTTGCAGACCTCCAGTGTCGGTTTTCTTCTCTTTGGTGACAGTTTGGAGATAGCAGAAGCTCTCTCCACTCTATTTTTTTCTATTCTCTTTATGGCAGGAAATAAATATCATCTTTTCTCCCTCCTGGTGTCCTCCGAGGGACAGACGGGAGCTACAGAAGTTGTTCATGATGACAAACAGCCTGAGTGGAGCCCAGAAGATTGAGCTGCTCCAGAAGGGCCTCCCCCCAGCTCACTTTCCATGGTTCCTGGGACTCCGTAAAGCCATCTCCACGCAAGTGCTTTTCCGGGCTTCTGAGTACTCTTTGGACAATTTCCCTTTCTTCAATTTCCTTATCTCCCTATTTGCCCCCCTCAATATTTTAATACAACAGGGAATTTTAGAGGTGAAAGGACCTTAGAGAGCATCTACTGTCCAGTGTCTGCCCTCCCCATTCTGCAGATGGGGAAACCGAGGCATGGAGAGGGCAGTGCCTTGCCCAAGGTCACTCAGCGAGTTAGCGGCAAAGTGGGCCTCAGGTCGGTGCCCCTGATTCTCAGCAAACACCGCCTGCCCCGTTTTGCAGCTCATGCCTCAGTCGTACTTCGGCAGGGACTTCCTGTGAGAGGGGGGCACGAGGTGGGGGGGCAGGCTGCCGGGTAGCTCGTAGCCATCAAGCTTGATCTTGATGAGGTGCTTGGCCAACGCGAACTCCTCCTCGTCCAGCATGCCGTCGCAGTCACAGTCGGCCAGCTTCCAGATCTTGCCCAGGACGCTGTTGGGCAGCTTGGAGGTCACCATCTCCTTCTTGGCGTTGACGCCCGAGATCTTGCCATTGATGGGCGACAGGGTGTAGAAGAGCTCATCGTAGACGGGCTTGTCTTTGGCCACGACCCACTCCTCCTCGTCGGCGCCCTCCTTGGCGCCCTCCCCGTAGCCCTGGTTGAAGGGGCCCTCGGTGGTGCCGTCGAAGGCGCCGCCCTGCACCAGCTGTGTGGGCATGCTCATCTCCTCCTGGCTGATGAGGTTCATCAGCGACGAGATCTTGCTGCTCAGCATGTTGTCCACGGCCTCAATCAGCTTGGGCTTCAGCGAGTGGAATTTGGTGAAGTCGTAGTTCTCAAGCTGTTCCTGCAAAAGGGTAAACCACAGACTTGGTTATGCACTCTCTCTCCAGGAAGCCTACAGGGAGGGGGAGCAGCCGGAGGTTCGAATTCACTCTGTTTTTTAAAAATATTCAACACTGACATTTTATTTTCTGAAAATTTTTCATTTTATAAAAAAAAGCAGGTATCAAAAACAGCAAAGCATTTACAGAATTTCTGCACTAGTTGTCATATAAGTCAATGATTATGAAATTGGTACCCAGTGTAAATACTAAACACAGGCTGATTTCCCTCCTGGTTATATGCATTTGGGTGATTTGTTCTGGAGCTCCTAAAAGCTTTTTTTTAAAGACTTATTTATTTCACTTTATCCATTTTAAACCTCCCCCCTCCTCGTTTTGCTGTTTTTGTGTCCATTCGCTGGGCAATTCTCTGTGTCTGTTTCTTGCCCTCTTTTCTCATCCTTCTCCTCCAGTCTTCACCAGGATTCAATCCTGGGGACCTCCAATGTGGGAGAGAGGCGTCTGCCACCTGTGCTACCTTAGTTCCTGGTTTTTGGTACATCTCATCTTGGCTCTCCCTTGTGTCTCTCTCCTGTTACGTCATCATCTGGCTGTGTGGCTTGGTGGGGCCAGGTAAGCCTGTGCGTGGGTTCTGGCGGCACGCGTGCCATATATATATATATATTTATTTTTTTAATTTTACCAGGAGGTCCCGGGGATCGAACCCAGGTCCCTCCACATGGCAGACGGACGCCCAACCATTTGAGCCACATCCGCCCCCCTGAAAGCTTTTTATAAGTACTGGTCTTTTTCTTGAGAACTGATTTGGTTTGTCAAAGAAAGTAAACACTTTTTGCTGTGTGGCACTTTCTTTTTTAAAAAAAACACTGAGATGAAACATGGAATGTGTATTTGTTTGGCTCTGAACCAAATCTTTTGAGATCCCAATTACCCTGAAGAACACTGAAGACATCACAGGGCATAATAAATACTAACGTACACCTCATAATGTCTAAGACAGCATCTATATTTCCAAAGAAAATAATAGAAATAGAAATAGAAATAGCATTTCATTTGTGAGTTGAGTCTGAACTATATCAGAGCTTCTGCATTTTTTCTGATTTGGATTAGTTTCCCCCAAAAGGGCCACATTATTGGTATAAGAGTTTCATCTCATGCCAAACAGGCTTTGATAGTTTATAGATATATCTGAATAGAGCAAGTTCTGGATCCTGGGTAACTACAAAGAAACTGAGAAGCCGTGACTATTCGATGCCAAGAGGAAAGCATGCTTAAACCCCACAGCATGGGTAACCTGGAGGCAAGCAGAAACAAAGCTGGAACTTGGTAGTGTGTCCACCAATCCCGTGGTCCAGAAACACATTTGCTTAAATAGGGGAAGCATGGTCCAGTTTTGCAATGTTAATTGCTGCCAGTCTCTCAAACTTATATTTTTTATAAAGATCACTGCCTGGCTAGCAATGAGTTAGGAAACTAGCCTCAGATTCTGACCACATTTCTCAGTATTAGTAAAAAACAAAACAAAACAAAACAAAAAAACAGTCAATAGGGGTAAAAAATGGCACAAACTTGAGTGTGAATTATACTATATACAGACTGGTATATATATCACTGCCATAGTTTTTGAGAACATGAAACATTCTTGTTGAAACAAAGTTTCCTCTATATTATCCCAATTTTCATGAAAGGAAGTGGATATGTAATTTTCTTCTTTACAGATCTGAAAAAGGAAGCAAGAAGGCAAAGCTGACAGAAGCAGATGCTACCCAGAGGGCAGCAGTGGCATGTGGTTGTTTTGGTCTTCGTACCAGCAACTCCCACACCCACAGCAGATGTCCAGTGTGACTGTGCTGATGGCACAGTTTTCCGTACAGTAAGCCTCCGGTGATGGCCCCTACGCCTCCAGCTGCAAGTGCCTTTTCATGACACTGCAGTAACCTCGCACTGCTACTGTCAGAGGGGCCCTCAGAGCTGTATGTGGGAAGCCGGCGCTCAACCACTGAGCCACATCAGCTCCCCTGAGTTCGTTTTCTCGTTTTTTTTTTTTAAAGATTTATTTATTTTACTTTATAAATAATTTCTCCCCACCTCCCTCATTGTTTTGTGCTCGCTGTCTGCTCTCTGTGTGTTTTTCTGTGTCTGCTTGTCTTCTCTTTGGTTAGCACCAGGAACCGATCCTGGGACCTTCTGGAGTGGAGAGAGGCTGCTCAATCTCTTGCGCCACCTCAGCTCCCTGATTTGCTGTGTCTCTCATTGTCTTTCTTCTGTGCCTCTTTTTGTTGCGTCATCTTGCTGTGCCAGCTCTCCACGTGGACCAGCATTCCTGCATGGGCCAGCACTCCGCGTGGGCCAGCTCTCTGCTAGGGCCAGCTTTCCACTCGGGCCAGCTTGCTTTTCACCAGGAGGCCCTGGGAATCAAGCCCTGGACCTCCTATATGGTAGAAGGGAGCCCAATCACTTGAGCCACATCCGCTTCCCCGAATTCACTCTTAAAGCAGACAACACATGCCCTGGGTTGTTCCAAAACTTTCTCTTCAGTGGGGTCCCCACATTGGAACTCTCCAGATATAGGAGTGGTTTTTGGAATGAGAGACAAGTCGCATGGGATGCAACATGACTTTTTTCTCTCTGCTGGAAGTCGTGTGAGTGATAGCAATCCTCTGGGATTTTGATACAACCCTCCTTCACTCTCCCTTTTCTTTAGTGCTCTAGAGAATTAATATTTTATTTTTTAAAGTGCTTTTAGTACATACTTCAGTTGATCTTCCCCATCATCCTGGGAGTAAGAAAGAGCAGGCATTAATAACCGTGTTTTACAGAGAGCCACACGGGGAGTCCCAGCTGATCCAAGTCGAAGAGCTCACATCTCCTGACTCTCATCCATGTTCTTTGTGCTGTGATAGGAAGCTGCCACAGAGGAGCTCTATTTAGTAAAACATTTACTTACAGACTTTGTTTTTATATCAGTTAAAAAATGTAGCTTGGGGTGCCTTCTCACTGGCTATAATAATGAGATATGAGGATGTGGTGCCTCTTCCCTGTTATGAGTGAGCCCAGGTGGCTACTCAGGTAGGAAGCCTGCAGGAACAGCCCACGAAGGCACGGCCTGCCCAGGGGCAGTGAGGCTACGCCAAGAAGGTATTTAGGCAGGGCCACTGAAGTCTTGCAGGTAGACAGTAATCATCGCTATCTCATCAGTTGTTATTTCAAAAGCAGGAACAAACAAGCGAAAGTTAAAACTGGGAAGGAGGAGGTTAGTAGGGAAGGGGAAGGTGAGTGTATAAATTCAGCCGATATGGCTGAGTATTATCACTGGGCAGGTCAGGACAGTGTCTCAGCTCCACCTCCCAGGAGAAGGGGCCCACTAGCAGATAGAGCAGGAGCACGGGCTCCAGAGAGGGCCCTGGGAGACATGGCAACTGCCCGGCCAGAGTGGGATCAACTGCAAGATGTCAGAGCACCTATGGAAACAAGCCTTCCTGCATTGGCTCATTTGGTGATTCATTTATTCCTTCATCCATCCGTCTGTCCGTCCGTCCATCCATCCATCCACCCACCCACCCACCGTTTCCTCTCTCCCTCCCTCCCTCCCATCGCCCTCCCCCCCGTCATTTATTAGCCATCTGCTAGGCGCCAGGCCTTATTCCAGTCACTGGGGATACAAATATGAAAAGCCACAGTCCCTGCCCTCGAGTAGCCTAGGTTGTAGTGGAGGAAGTATACTCCAGTTTTTTAGTTCTTGCCTACTTTCAAAAAGAACTTGACTTAGCTTATGTGAAAAAGGATAACATGGAATATAAGAAAGTCAATAGAAAGGGAAAAGCCAAGTAATTAAAAGGGAGAGGAAGGGAAGCATTACATCAGATGACCGAGGCCTGAGAGCACAGATGAGCTGAGCTTCCCGCATTCCCAGGCTGGGGTGCCTGGGGGTTACATGGCTTCTCTGTCCCAGGGGAGAGCAATGTTCAGCCTGAGAGGCAGCTCTCTCTGGCCCTGCACTGTGAGTTACCCAGGGCTTTCTGTGACCTAATGAGCAACCTCTTCAACAGAGCTATTCCAGGCATGGCAGTTTTAGATGGGCTCTCCACACAGTATTGCTGTATGGACAATTCTGGAGGAGCTGGAGAGAGCCATCCAGGTGTGCAACTTTCTGGAGATGAGGCAGGGAGAATTTTGAGGAAAAGAGGTTTAATTCGCCCCTCAGACATGTCTGTTTTGGATGGAAGTAGTGTGACAGGCAGTTAGGAAAAATAAAACCTTGTTTTCATAAACACTATGTTTTTATTATTAAAAATTGAGGAAAAAAAAAGGTAAGCAAAAAATTTTAAAAATCATTTATAATCCCATCACCCAGCAGCAAATCTGAGTATACATTTCTACCCTTTTTTTATAAACACACACACACACAAACACACACACAAACTGAAATAAGACCATCCTGTTTAACAACCTGGGTTTCTAAAAAATATCATCTCTTTCCATGATATTAACTTTTACACAACGTTATTCTTAATAATCACATAACAGTAAGTAAATGGTATAGCCAGGACTTTATGCATTTACCCTGTCCCCTGTGGTTGGAAATTTAGGTTGTTTCCGATGGAGAATCAAAACTGTGGTCTCTAGGGTATACCGGCAGGGCAAAAACTCTCTGCTGTTCCTTGGAAGTGGAGCTATGAGCTGAAAGCTAAACAGCCTGACATTCATCTAGAGAGGGGCCTCCAAAACCCTCTCAAACAGCAACCTCCGGGGCCGTCTACTGCGCTGTGCTCAGTTGGAGCTGCAGGGTGGTGCGGACCTGGATTCTGAAACGCACCCCAGGCTCGGCGCTCTCACCCACACTTGCCAGCAATGTCACCCCAGCATCGGCATCAAACACCGCTGCCGGCACCCTGGGCTCCCGCCAATGTTGAGGGCAGCCACGCAGACTGAAAAGAGAAAGCCAGGTGAGGAGGAGGAGCAGGGATCCTACACAAAAATCCCAGTGCTTCCGTGCTAAACAAGCCTGGGTTTCCCAGACGCAGGAACACCTGCCCTGCTCCCTCATGGGGGAGCCTCAGCTCTCAGCACACACGGAGCCCCTTTGTCTGGCCAAGCGATGAGCGAGGGTGACATTTGCCCAAACTTTCCACCAGCCTGCAGGGGATGTGGAAAGCAAACGTCTGGAAAACTGGCAAGGGGAAATGGCCACATATTTGCAGAGGCGGGCAGGAGGCAGCAGCAGCCATTCCTGCCCCAGGGTCACACGGCAAATAGAACCCACACTCCCCTCCCTGCCCCACCCGCCACAGGCCTGACCAGGAAGTGTGGGGACCAGTTAAACCCTCACCATCCCTGCCCTCGACCAGGGTGGGCCCAACACAGAAGTCTCTTTATTGGGATGACTACACACTGGGGAATTTAAAGATTTACACTTTAACAATTTTATCCATCAAAACCACAATGTGCAGTGTTGGGGACTGAATCATGTCCCCACAGAAGGCATGTTCAGGTCCCAAGCCCTGGTCCTGTGGGTGTGAAGCTGTTTGTAAGTAGGACCTTTGAAGGTGTTCTCAGTGAAGGTGCGTCCAACCTGAATGGGGCTGAATGGGGGCGGGGGTGTGTGTGGGTAATCCAGGGAGGCTGGAGTCCTCAGGAGCAAAGGAAATTGGACATGGAGAGAAAAAGCCACGGGGAACAGCCAGTAGCTAGCAGAGAAAGGAGAAGACGCCGCCATATGCCTTGCCATAGGATGGAAAAGCCAAGGAACCCTAGAGGTTGCTGGCCAGCGAGAAGATACCGACCCCGGGAAGAGGTCGGCCTTCTAGCCTCTGAGACCATGAGCCAATGAAGTCCTGCTCTTAAGCAAACCAATTCTAAGGTATCTGTTTTAGCAGCTAGGAAACGAATACACCCTGTATCCTGGGATTGCTCCCTGCCAAGAGGCAAAGGTCCCAGCCCAGTCTCCAGCTGGTCCACCTGATGCCCACTCACTCCCAACATTCATCGGAAGCAGTTTTCAGATTCACTAAGGTCCTGAGGAGATGGGGATGGCTCTGCTGCCCTCTGATGTTAAAATGCTGCAACTCAGCAGTTGTGGGGTCCAAATTCTCTTTCAAGTAGGAGGACAACCGAGTCAGCAATAAAGGCAGTGTTTCTAGTGCTCTCCTCATTTTGCACATCCTTGTGGCAAATCAGATTCCCTCCCAAAAGGGTATAGGGAGACCAGGTCATAGGGCCTCTCCAACACTGGGCAAAAGCCTTCAAAACACATCCTCAGCTCACTGCTACGCCTTCCTTTCCTGCTTTACCCAAGAGTCACCACCAACCAGCTTGGTCCATGAGCAAACAAGAAGGAAGGAGACTTCAGGCTGGCATTGGGGAGCTCTGTGCATGACCCGAAGCACACCGAGGTTATAATACAGTCATCTCTAATCTCGTGCCCCAGGCAGTCAACACGACATAGGAGACCTGCACTGTGGCGGGTGTCAGGCTCCATAACAGACACAGGGATGGGAGAGGCCTGAACTCAGACCCACGACCCACGCAGAGCTTCCTGGGTAACAGCAAACTAGCCTGCTGCAGCAGGGGACAGTGAGCCGGGCCTGCTGCCTTCCCTGGGGACTCTCTGGAGGGATGGGGCTGGCCCCCCAAGATAAATTTTGATCAGAATGGACCTTCTTCCAACTTCCAGAGTTTGCTCTGAACTCCTGGTCTATAAGCCCTGCTGACATTAGGGCTGGGTCAGGGCCTGAGAAACTCACTACCCTAGACCCTGCTATGATATGAACACACAGTAACTTATTAATTCTTTCAGCACATTTGTTAAGCACCTGCCATGTTGCAGATGCTGAGAATATGGCGGTCAACAGGACACTAAATAACAGCACCTGGAGTTAATTAGTTGCACAATGCTCATGCTATGTCCAACGAGTGCATGTCCCAACAGTGCGCTTTGCTGTCTAAAGCTTCATGGCTGGCGACAGTCATGGTGGCAAAGACTGTAAGTGGCATGTAAGCTCCTCAAGAGCAGGGAGATTTATCTTTGCTCGTTTTGTTTATTACAGGGTTCCAGAAAAGTGCTGGCCTTAGTAGGCTTAATCGATGCTTCTTGAAGGAATGAAGACATGAACACAAAGGAGAGGGGCGTCTGTCAGATGGGATTCCTCCCTCCCAGGCAGCGGGTGCTCAGGTGTTCAGCGAGGGTGCTAAGGTACCTGCGTGGGCCAGACCCACAGGAGGCTCTCAGCAGAGGTTCGGGCCCTGCCTGTGTCCCCAGTTAAATGGGCCTTCACCAACCCTGAGACCCAGGTGAGGGGGCACCATGGTTTCCGTCTCTTACCCCAGGGACTGCCCCTCGGACCCAGCTCTGAGAGGTCGGTGTCCTCTGACCCAGCCAGGCCCAGGTCAATGCTGTCGTGAGCGGCTCTGGCCCCAGAGTGTCTGCTCCCCATGTTACTGGGGTTCAGCTGGGGACTGGAAGGGGGGGCTCTGTGAGGAAGGCTTGCAGCAGCCCTGACAGGCTCAGCTCTGCCTCTGGGTCGTGGGGGCAGCACCTTCTTGTGTGGGGACATTGTGGTAAACTGATTAGGCTACTGAGCCCCATTAGGCTGCAGTATGCAGTGGGTATTTCTTTATAACTTTCATTTAAGTCAAGACCCCAATTTTCCTTCACAAATATCAGAAGGATGCAAGGGAACTGTTGTCCTAAAGTTTGGTCATGGGGTGGGGGAGCATTTCCCAAGAGGCCCCAGGGGCCCTCAGATTAGCCATGCCTGTGACCAGGAAAAAGCAAATCATTCTGAGTGCAGGGATGCCTATTTCACTTCTGGAGGAGAAAAGACTTTTCGGTATTTATTTATTTATTAAAGATTGATTTATTTATTTTACTTTTATCCATTTTTACCACCCCCTCTTGTTTTTGCTGTTTTTGTGTCCATTCGCTGGGCAATTCTCTGTGTCTGTTTCCTGTTCTCTCTTCTCATTCTTCTCCTCCAGTCTTCACCAGGATTCGATTCTGGGAACCTCCAATGTGGGAGAGAGGCGTTCTGCCACCTGTGCTACCTTAGTTCCTGGTTTTTATCGGCGCATCTTGTCTTGGCTCTCCCTTTGTGTCACTCTCCTGTTACGTCATCATCTTGCTGCGTGGCTCGGCAGGGCCTGGCGGCGCACCCACGTGCGGAGCCTGGTGGTCCGCAGGCCTTTTATATTTTTCTTTATTTACTGGGAGGTCCTGGGGATTGAACCCAGGTCCTTCCATATGGGAAACAGACGCCCAACCATTTGAGCCACATCTGCCCCCTGTATTTATTTTTGAGCCAGCTAATGACATCTGACTATACCACACGTACCAGAGCACATGGCCTGAACCCAGGCGTGAGGAACTGGCTTCTGATCTGCCCCTATTTTATATAAAGTTTACATCTACCTCCCAGGCGCATGTGCTCTCAGGTTTTAAACTATACTCTTACTTTAGCGCTGCCACCTCTGTGGCTCAGGGCAGAAGACGGCAGCCAGTAGTCTCCAGGCCACAGCCAGGATGCAAGTGGGCTTTGTGTGGGGGATGTAGTTTTTTTCTTTTCTTTCTTTTTTAACTTTGAGCCAAATTTGAAATCCAGGTGATTTTATATACAAATTCAGATTTCCACTTGTTCTATTGAACAACCCAGGCTGGTCTTCCCCCAGGGCAGTGACCCACTGGGCTGGACAGGGCTTCCCCACTGAAGGGGGTGGGACAGGCAATCTCTAATCTGTCCCCTCCCCTTGGACCCTGACAAGTGTTTATTGCACTTGCATTTTCCTCCTTGTAGAGCCATATTTCTCAGAGCCCACATTTTAAGCAAAAGGTCGTCAGAGAGGGAATGGTTTTTTCTTTCTCCCGGCCTGCTCCACGCATTCACCTCATGTGCTGGTGGCTGGAAGCATCTGAGGGTGTGTTGCCTGTTTTACAGAGCAGGCTGTGGCACCAGACAAGAAGGCAGTCAGTCTGGCTCTGGAGGAAGCTCAGGATGACCCGGTCAGCATCTACAGGCTCATCTAACACCGCTGCAGGATGGTGGACACAGGCCAGGCCTGGGCAGCTGGATGCAGCACCCATTTAGGCTCAGCTGGACCTGTGCAGAAACATCTCCAAGGGCCCTAAAATTAGGCAATGGCAGCCAACACCAACCGTTTAGCAGGAATCGTCAGCGAGCACTGGCTGAAGGGTGGCCAGGCCCACGGAGCACCACGGCTCCAGACAGCAGTGCTGCCTGGGCACATAATCCCACTGGGCAGGGCAGGGCTTGAGCTCGAGGCTGCTAAGGTGACCTTCAAGGTCATTCCCAACTCTTGATGCCCTTAAGGTTCTGGGGTTCAGAAAAACAGGTGTCACCTCAACATCCAAACAACCTCCTTGAATAGAATCTAAGAGGGCTGCTCATCTGATTATTTTAATGTGAGCTTAATTTACTTGGCTAGGTGTTCCCTTTTGCTTAAAAATTATGGAAAGCAGATACTTTCTATTTTATTCAGAGGAGTGTATTACATTGATGGCCATTAGGAAGAATTCATTGCACTCCCCTCGATCCTAGACCACGGAACCCTGTGTGTCCCTAGCAACCAGCTGGATAACGTGGCACTGCATTTCCACCCCCAGCCCCTGCCCCATGTCGTTATAATGGCTCCCAGTACCTGCATGGCCTTGACCTCTGGGAAGTCTCCCGCAGAAATCTGGTATTCTCGCTGCAGCTGAAGGTAGATTTCTGGTAACCTGCTGATAAGTTCTCTCTTCTTGTTTTCCTTTCCAAATACACTTGGCATCTCCTTCTTCAGGTGGCTGATGATGTAGGCATGCACCTGAAAGGATATATGGCAGGTGAGGATGTGTCATTTAGAGTTGTGTCAGGAAAGGAATAAACAAGACTGCACTTTATGTGCATGATGTGACAATGAGCAACCTCACAGAAACACGGTCCTAAGTCTGCTGAAAATCTTCGATGAGAAGTCTCTGCCCCAAACATCTACTGCAGCCCTCAGTAAGAACAATTATTTAAGTATCTGAAGTATAACTGAACACAACCCAAACCTGGTTATGATACAAGCAAAGATTCTAACTGTTATTCTCTCTTAAATCCTATTCATCATTTCTTACCAGACTACAACGATCTCCTAATTGGTATCTGTATCAAGTATATTAATGTCAGATAATAACTAACTGGTTAGAAGCTTCTTTAGAACTGCTGGTGAGGGAAAGCCAGCCAAGCATGAAGTTCCACGGACCCCCGGGCTCTGCCCAGGGTAGAGGACAATGGAAAGTGGCAAACTCTTCTGGGCCTCAGCCCTATCACTTGAAAATGCAAAAGGTGCCAACCTCATGGGACAGTTTGCTGCACAGCGGTTACGAGAAGTTCTTTCATGGCTGAGTCTGTGTTGATATTTATCAAAGAAGCTCCTGGTGAGATTATTGAAGGGGTCTGTCAAACAGAAAAGTTAAAATCCCCTGCTCTAAAGCATAACTCTTGTCTATAAAGCATTCAGTTCCTAGTGGAGAGCTGGGAAAGGTGAGACATAAAGGACTGAAGGCTGAGGGGGTGCTTCTTTGAGTTCCTCAGTCGATCCAGGCTCAGCGGAATGACGGGGCAGGTCCGGCAGTTCTGAACTGTGATTGAACCCCAAGCAGAACCCCGAGAGGGGAAGGGTATGAGGCCGTGCGAGCTGCATATGCATCAGGACGTTTCTTGGGCTGCCTCGAACTCTAAGGCAGGGCTGAAACTTGTAGCGATGGAGCCTTTTACTGAGGCACCTTTCTGAACTAGGCCATGCTCTTTGGGGCTCTAGCGATGCTCTTGTGGAAAGACATGGTGGACAGAGGAGATAATGAAGGAGGAGAATGCACATGGGACAGGTCTTTGGAAATGTTGGGATAGAAGGGGTTCAAAGTGATATCCAGTTACAGGGATACACATTGGTTTTGCAGCTGGTGGCACAATGCTGTGCATTCAGGGATGGGGAAGATGCTCTCTGATCTTCCTTCTCCCATTCCCTCCTCTGTGCTCTTCCTGAGTTTTGTTTCTCTAACTTGAGAGGACACCAGATCATCCAATTAAATCCATAACTGCAAAAGAACCACATTTATGACTTAAAAAGTAAAGGTTCAGTGATGGTCATATAGTGCTGATCTGGATAATTTTTTTCCTTATTTCTTATCTCTTAGGCTTCATGATAGTCTCCCTCCCTTGCTGACATCCATGTCTACACTGTGACTGGTCTCCCCTTGACCTCCCACCCTGCGTGATATCAGGAAGGATCTGCAGTTCGTTATGAGGTCCTGGGCTGGGGGGAACATCTCCGCAACCCCAGCATCCTGAGCCTCAGAAGTCCCATCTGGCCCTCACCAAAAAACCATCCAGGACAGTGCTCTAGGACACTCAAGTGTTTAAGTTAGCAAGGGACATTAGGAGGCCTATGCTGGGAAGACTCTGGCAGCATGGGGGAATGCACAAGGGGTAGGTGAGGCCTGAGGCAGGGAGGCCTCCTTGGCAGCTGGTGGTATTGCTCAGGTGAACGATGGCGTCTAAAGCACAGTGGAAGCTGCGGGATGAGGAGCAGACAGAAGTAAATGCATATGAAGACGTGGACTTAGCAGGACTCAGGGTCAAATGGATGCTGGAGGAAAGGACGTGGGGGTGTAGTGGCTAAGCCCAGGGCTCTAGGGCAGGCAGTCAGGTTCACGGGGAGCCATTAACTAAGAGAGGGAGGGCGGGAGCATCTGGGGTGGGGAGGCCCCTGGAGGGCTCTGCACCGGCTGTGTCCCATCCTTCCTCAACATTTCCACTCTGCTACTGACTTCCAACTTTAGGGACATTAAAAAACGTTCATTACAAAGTTCTCTTTGTCTATCTTGAATTCTACAGCGTAATTTAGAAGTCAAGCAAATAACTAAACTAAGAAAGGATGAAAAACAGAGCAGTGATTACAAAGAGAAAATGACTATGTAGCTATGGAAAATCCTATTAAAGAAAACAGACTTGTACTGTAATCTTGTGGAAGAATGGAAATTAAATAAAGGAGGCAGGCAGATACCTTCGCCAGCTCAGTGGAGGGCCTCTGTGTACAGATACATCATGGGCATAGCCCAAAACACTGCTAAGATCTGAACACTGAAATAAGTGCATAAAAGCCAAAGCTGACATGCTGGGACCAGTACTAACCTTTCCATCTACACAAAGGTCATTTAAACAGAGAAACAAATAGAAGCACACATTGTGCTGCCTGGCTATTGCTAAGAGTATAGATTTGGAGATAAGATTCTAAATCTTTCTGTCACTGTACTAGGCTTGTTTGTACACTTGTTTTTCAAGTTAAAACAAATGAAGGCATTTACAAGATTTACAAGATTCTTTACAGTAACCATTGAAACCCAGTGTTCGAGAATCCTTCATTTAGAACTATGAGCTTTAACTGCATTCCTGGGGATATGTTGAATAAGGGGCAGACTAGTAGTTTCTTTGCCTGGGACAGGGAATGCCTGGCTTGGTGTGGGCAGGACTGGGGGAGGACCCCGTGTATCGCCACAGGGCGTGAAGGGGCTGGCAGCTCAACTTGGATGGTCCAGCTCCTGGCCAGCTGCTCTGACATCACTTCCTTGGACTCAGTCTTCCTGAAACCTCTGGACTGGGGCTGTAGGTACCTCTCCCCTCCGTGCTCAGGCCTGTGCTGCTCTGGAGGCAGCCCCAACTAAACAAGACCCCCTCCCTCCCAGAGCACAGGCCTGGGGTAGCTGCCAGGCCCCTGGAGGGCTCTCCAAGACTGCCCTGTGACCCACCAGGAAGAGCAGCACTGAGCTGCCAGGCCCCTGCTCAGGGCAGGTTCAGGCCTTGCTCCTCAGTTTGGCTTAGTGCCCCACCCACCACTAGGTCCCTGAGGATTGGCATACTGCTCCTGAAGACAGTCTGGTGGCAGGGCCTGTTTTACCTGGACTCAACTGCAGATGATGGGCCCTGGCCACAGCTCTCCACCCACTGACTGGCACCTGCTCCCTCCTCTTAGACCTTGTGGTATTTACTGGCTGATGGCTGGATAATGGTCTGCCCTTGGACAGTAGGCAGCTGTACCCTGACAAACCTTGTGGGCAGACCTCGTTCCAGGCCTCAACTCCCTCCTTCCTCTACCTGCTTAGTGCCACCTGAGTCAAGACCCTCAGGTGACCTGCTCATGCCACTGGCTATTCTCAGACTCCACCTCCACTTCCAGGAGATTCTCCTGGCCTGTTTTGTGAGGGTCTGCTGATGTGCCCCACAGCCAGGCCCTCCTGCCCTTCCTGGGGCATCCTAAGAGTCGTCCTATGCATGGATCTGCCTGGAAGGAGTTTATCAAGATATGAGGGAAATGATTATTCACAGAAATCACAGTGTATTGAATCTGAAAGGGATGCCATGGATCTAATTTAACTCCTGGTTCCAGGAAATTCATAGGACTTACTTGAGATCCCAGAGCTCATTAAGAGATGATCAACTGCCTCATTCCTGTCCTTATAGAATTAATTGCTTTCTGAGGGTATGATTTAAACATCTTACTGAAGCTACTGAAAATCCAGAATTCAAAATGAACTGTGTCTTATAGAACAACAGTTTGGAAAACTTGGATTTGAAGTTTGATTCTGATTGTTCGCCATTTATAGGAAGCTCTCTAGTTTACTATTCTTCACCTCCATTTCCCCATACGTTTTTTAAAAAAATTATGAATACGAAACAGAAATGTGGGTAAAGACTGCAATCTTCTGACAAGGATGGTGCCCAATAACTTTCTAGTCATGCTTTGAAAACAGAGGGGACAGCTGAAATCCCTGGTCAGCTTCAAAAGCTCACTATGCCATTACATGTCAAAGACGCCTCTCCAAACAGTTGCTGGTCTGAGAGCCGGACCTGGTGATGGTGCCTGTGAAAAGCGGTGGAAACTGAGAACTTTTGCTCTTTATAATGAGAGAGAACTAGCAGAGAGAGGAGCTATATTTTAAAACCCCCACGGCAGACTGGGCACTAAAGTGGTAATTCTCAGCCTGACATAGAATGATTCTCACATACCGGGATCCATTTGGTTAACTTCAACATGTCCACTTTCTTCACAGAAGAAATTCGACAGTGCAAACTGACAGGAGAGCCAGGCCCCACACGTTACATGTGACTAAGGGGAACATGCTTTGACGATGAAACTAAAATCCACAGAACTATAGTGAACCCTGGAAATCACTGTCCTTTCCTTTTCGCTCTTTTTAGCTGTTCCTCAAATTTTGACAAATTTGTTGTTGAGCAAAGATTTCCAAATGGGTGGGAACCTCTCCTGTTCTTAGGCAATGTGTTTTTAAAGGGTTGGGTCTGATAGCAAACTCACCTCACTTTTTACTTTTGTTCATTAGGAGCCTAATTTCTTTAATTTGGCTATTTTAATTACAGCCAAATAAAATGAAATTATATTTTTCTAAAACTCTCTTGGGCTTTCCCAAAATAACTTACTCTAAAGAATCATGAAATGAGCCTTCACCACCGTCTTGGATCGTGTGACATCTTCAAAGGACATCTACTGATGTTAAGATGTGATCTTTGAGGTGAACCAAAAACCAACTCTAGAGATTTCCTGTTCTTTGAAATGGAGAGTTGTGAATAAAATATATAAATAGAAAAAGCAGAGAAATCATGAAATTTCAAGTCATCTTTGGTAAGATTATCCTTTTTCGTTCTTATTAAAATGGCATCTCTGGGCTACCCTGAGTTTGACTGAAACCAGCAGTTAACACACTTGCTTTATGTCTGGACAGGCCATGAATTCTGCCTAACGATGGTGTCGGCATTTTACACATAGACATGTCACACCCCGACTCAGACAGACACACCTAAGGTGACACCTGAAAAATTATTTTTTACATGTTTTCAAAATGTCACCTTGATGAATTGCCAAACTTTGTAGGGTTTCTAAGGATGGAGAATTCTTACAGAGAACAGAATGACAGATTAATGCAGCAAGGAAGGGCCTAAGCCAGGAGCTCTTCTTGATGCTGACTGCTCTGGATCTGAGGGTCAGGGGAATGCCTTCGGACGAGGAGTTTGAATCTATATTCTGCAACTTTCAGGCTGTGAAGCCTTGGGCAAGAGACCTCACCTTTCTGAGCTTCAGGTCCCTCACGTGCCAGATTCTGTGCAGTTGCTGACAGGATTTGACAATGTCACACATGTAACAAACCATATAGCTTGGTGAATATGGCAGACTCTCCATGGGGCTGACCTGCTTAAGGACTCCTGGGTCAGGAGATTTAAAGTGAACACACCAAAATAAGAGGGCATTCTTATGAAAGAGAAAATCCCAGGTGACCCCTTGTCCATTAAGCAAAACCAAGTTCACGAATGGAACATAAAATTGCAGATGGTAGCTAAGGCTGCAGTGCTGAGCTCTGCTTCTTGTCCCTGTCTCCTGCCCCCCCTTCTCAGCATGGTCCTGTGCTTTGAGCACACTGGCACCCAGAGCGCAGGGTGGAAACATCCGTACTTCAAACATTTTCCCTTATGAGAAAGAACAAGCCAGATACTATTCTTAGGAAGAAAAAAAAAAATACAAGTTCTCTTCCTATAAGTAAGCTCAGCAAGTTTGGCCGCCTCCCTCCACCCCCTGCATCTACACAAGGATTTTCATTCTTCACAGTGTCAGAATACAGAGCAGTATTCTGTGCCTCTCTAAACCTAGGCTGCGCTGCCTCATTCAAGGATAGTGGAAAGTTCTATGGTGCTTGGCACTTCCAGTGAGTTCTCTCCTCCTTATTTGTTTATATGACTGAATACAGCTGCATCTTGAATCCTAAGCAATGACAATTGAAAATGTCCATGGACATTTAAAAATAGTTCAAACAGTCTTGACATCTGCAAAGACTACGACACAATTGACCAGTTTTAGTTTATAAAGGAGTGTTGGGTATTGTGTACCCCGATGGTTAAGTTCAGCTGTAACAGTTAAGTTCAGCCAAGGGGGTCATTGAGTGGCCAGAACAGACAAACTTCCTGCTGTCAAGCATTGGGCCCAGAGACAAGCGTGAGGGAAAAACCATCTCAGGAGCGGCTGCGAACAAGTGGGTTCACAAGAGGGAGCAAACCAGTTAGTGCAATTACCTTCAGAGCTGGAATAAATGTGGCTTGTAGTTCCGGAAAGGAAGCAGCTTACGCCAGGAAGAAAGGATAAAGAACGGTGCCTCACAGGAGCACCGTGCAACTGCAGATCAGCAGAGCGATCTGGGAGGAATGCAGGGGACTCACAGGGACACAAGCAGAGAGGAAACCAGGAGATGGGGGTGCTACATCTGGTGCAGTGGCAGCCAAGGGCGGTGCTTCTTTTGGCAAAGGAGAGGTGCTGCTGTGCGTGCTCTCTGGCATGAAGACAGAGGCTGCTGAGCAGAACTAAAAGAGGGTGCTGGAAGGCTCACCCCTCACTCAGCTGTCACCTTTCAGGGCCTCCCTACCCTGCCAGGCGGGGTCAGTCACCCTCCCTCCAAGCGCCCACGGCACTGAGTCCACACCTCCGTCAGCACATACCTCACGGCTCTGTGACCTCGGTGCCTCCCTCCTCACCAGGCTGTAGGCTCCCCAGCCCTGGCCTGGGGAGCACTGAGTAAATGTTGATTGAACGAGGCAAAGTGGTGGTGGACGCCGGAAGGCTGACCTGCTGGTCCCAAGGCCAGACCAGAAACCATTCATTGAGAAGCAAGTGGAATGTGCACAGGAACATGGATGCTGATAATAGCACGTTATGACCTAACTTCCTGACCAAGGTACCAGTGGGTCTGGAGCCACGGTTCGGTGGTCTGTTTCAGTGGAAGTGAGTGGGTCCAAAGCAGAAGACGAGACCGAGGCCAGAAGCCTGCTTTTTAGTCCGAGCATTGTCACTAATGGATTAGGTGACCCTGGGGAAATCACTTATCCTAGCTTGTCCTTGTAAAATTAAGGAGTCAGGACAGACTTTGGTTCCCAACCTGGCTGTTCATCAGAATCACATACATACATGCACACATGTATGTGCACTTATACACATGAATGCACACATGTACACAATGCAAACGCACACACACACCCCTGAATCAGAAGCTCTGGGGCAGGGCCTGGGATTTTCCATAGGTGAAAGCTCCCAGTCCTTCTGATGACCAGCCAGGTTTTAACTTCATTGGGACTAGATCAACTCTGGGGGCACTTCCAGCATTAGAGGATGATAATTTCATGAAATGCACACAGAGTTTTTTTGTTTTTATTTATCCCTTGCTGCTTATGCTCGCTGTGTCCATTTGCTTTGCATTTTGCTCGCCGTGCTGCGGGCCGGCTTGCCCTCACCAGGAGGCCCCGGGAATCGAACCCAGGGCCTCCCATATGGTAAACGGGAGCCCAACCAATTGAGCCACAGCCGCTTCCCCAGAGTTTTTAAAGAACCAATTTTTTCTTATACTTTCCCTTGAGGGGGTCACGTGCTCCTCTCTTACAAGATGTGACAGAGCCGGCTATGCTGGTTGAGGGTGGCCAGCAGATTACCAGTCACCCCCGTCGGACACGCACACCTGGGGTGCTGAAAGGCTCT